>JAPDSC010077147.1:29850-40004 GCA_026290005.1 Latrodectus geometricus | reverse complement strand
TTTTTTTTTTTTTTTTTTTTTTTGTCGAGTGCCAACCAGACTGGCAGAATGGATGCGCTCCTCCCCTTTTTCAACTGAACCTCAATTGGGTGTGGAGTCCAACTTCCTCAGTACACACATGCCATAGGTAACCGTTTATAAGGTAGGTAACCATTCATACAAGGAAAGGACAAGAAACACACAGAGAGAAAGAGGAAGTACATCCATGCCCGAGCCGGGATTCGAACCCAAGTCCTCCCCATCCGTAGTCAGTTACGCTAACCACTAGACAGGTTGGGCGGGATTTTGGTAATTAAATATATTTAAAAATATTAATATCAGGAAAATATTTTAATATCTACAGTAAACAGTTTATACATATAAACAGTTTTCATATTTGCTATTTTGTCAGAAAATGTAATTTATAATTATTTTTATACTAATCTCTCTTTATACTAAGTCTCGTTATATAGATATTATAGCTTTCAATTTATATATTATTAATTTTATGTAATAAGTTTTATATAAAATATCAGGAAAATTTAATTTTTCATTTTTTTAATATTGCATACATTTCGCCTAGTCAAATTATGTGCGTCAATACTACAATTGATTTTTATCAATCAAAGTTTCCACCGTATATAATACTACTTACAAAATGCAACTTTTATACATATCCAATTATTCAATCTAATTTAATATTTTATATATCCTGACGTATTAAAATAAACAAAGGTGATGTACATTTATAATATTATTTTTGTTTGTATGAAAAGGATGCTTTTCATTAATATTTCAAATTAATAAATCTCATTGAATGCAATTTGTATTTTATCGTTTTCTTCATTTATTATTCTGCTTGACTCAAAGTATTAAAAATCTTAAAATTTTCTTAATTTAATAATTTAAATACTTTCAAACAATAGTTTTATCAAAATTTATTTTTATTGTTCAAGTAATTTATGACGGATAAAGAATTATATTCCTGAATTATGATCATAGTAATAATTAAACAAAATATTTATGTACAGTAATTTAATAATTTTAAAGGGAATATAATTTTAAAAGAAGCATATTATTAAATTACTATCCTATTATTATCATTAAAATTAAACTAATTTAGTAATAAAATACGAAAATATGCTGAATTTAATATTTTCTGTATATTTTATTTTAAGCGCATTTTGATAAAAAGGAATATTTAAAACTGAAAACAATTTATAAAAGTAGATAAATTATTTATAGATAACTAATTTAAATACTTTTAACTTAGAAATTTTTTTATTAAATATCTTTGAAAATATGTGCATAGTTTCGCTGCAATAAGGAGAATATAAAATATTTATTATCGTATTTATTCCAAGCTTTAATTTGTATTTTAATGAAAATAAAAGAATTAAACTTACTCATGTTTATAGGCCGTTGGTTTTATTATATAATTATGACATTTTAAGTAATTCCCTCAAGAGAATAATACGGCAGACATTTCTTGTGTCAGAAGAATTACTGGTAACCTTATTATCTTATAAATGTTATGACCCCAGGACAAATATCAATACATAAACGCAGATAAATCATTTTTAATCTCATTGGAGAACAATGCTCACAACATTGATTGTTTGCCTCAGAATTAGCAAAGGAAGAAAACTCTGCCCCTATTTCCCTGAAACTATTTCACAGAATTCTTGTGTCAGCTGTTTCTTAAAGTGATATAGCTAAGCAAATCTTTAGGAAATACTTCTTATGAGAAAACAACATGATTTTGGTTAAAAATAAATACCCCTTATAAAACTTACTCAGCTGTGATTTAAATCAGCATAGAATTATAAATAAATTCCTATTATTTTTATATGCGAGTTTAATTCCAAATTCTTTGAAAAGAGTTAGCTCATATAAAAAACATAAAAGGGAAGTAACATATGTTTCACGTTAGTGTAATCAGTTAATGAAAGAGCCTCATAAATGTATATGAATTTACAACGTAGTATCAATAAAAGCTTCAAAAGAAATTATATTTAATCCAATACTTGTTTTTGTTGTTGCCGTGTGCCATCCAGGCTATCAATATGGGGTGCTCTGCTCCACTTTTATAACTGAACCATATTTGGTGTGGAGTCCGAATTCCTCAATACACACATGCCATAGGTACCTGTTTATAGGGTAGGCAACCATTCACACACACATACACACAAAGAAAGGACAAAGACAAGAAAGAGAGAGAGAAAGTACATCCATGCCCGAGCCAGGATTCGAAGCCAGGTCCCACCCATCAGTATTCAGGTACGCTAACCACTAGACAGATTGGTCGGTAATCAAATACTATATTAACTATATTAAATTTGTTTCCTTTTCGACTTAAAATATTTATAAATACAAACACAGTGGACTGGAAAACTTAAGTCTTATTTTACAGAAATTCCATAAGATATCCTAAATAATCGAAAACTCATAAAATTTTGCACTCAGTGTCGTGGTTGGTTAGGGTGTAGTTCAAGTTACTAAAAGGTAGGAAGTTCAAATCCCTGCTTTTCCGAAGATACATGATGTTCACTAGTGGTGACTGGAGCATGTAAATTATGTCATGGTTCTAATGTCCTCTATGTTCCCATTTCGAATTAATACCTCTGGGGGTGGTTGGAGTCAGGCTATGAGTCTTCTCTGGATTCAATCTCTAAATTGGAAGACGCAGATGGTTTGCCATCTATGAACGAAGTCGTAAATCCAGCCTCGTAGGGGGTTAAAAATCGGAAGACGCACTTACTGACTTCATTCGACCAATCCCTGACGGATGGGCTTGGCAAGTAACAACTCCACAAAAAATCTTCTGAGAGATGAAATTTAGAAATAAGAAATAGAGTTTTGCATTTAAACTATGACGAAAGCATAGTAGCACAAAAAGGGATACAACATGTGCAGTGTGTAATTAGAAAAAGCTTTAATGAAGTCACAATAGCGTTACACATGATTGTCTGTCCAAGAATGAGAACAAGCTGATGCTCCTGAAAAGCGACATGACTCTCTTTTACAGCAATGGATGTTTTGCATTGTCTTTTTTTCTCAGCAACAGATTCTCTAACAGTTCAACAAATAAGGGTACCAATTTTATATTAGAATGTTCTCTAGTAAATTTTTCATAATGCCAACTGAATAGTAATTTAATATTTGCTATCTCTATTTATTACTTTGCTTAAGCACAAAAAATCAGCACAAAAAAATTGAAAAAATAAGATTTTGTTTTAATTTTATAATTTGATATTGACATAAATATTTATATTTGTACCAACTATTTATGCGATATTGAATATCTATAAGCATTTTTTAAGAAAATCCAGGATACAAATTCGTGGCCATTTTTAAATAATTTCTTAAATTATTATTTTCTTTTTTTACTAAAAGTGGAAGTGTTACTTATAATATTCTATTATATCTATAAGTAATACTCATTTCATAAAAGTATTTTTATTTAACGTTTTCTTTATAATAGCTGTTTTATCATCTTTTGATGATTTATTTATCTGTATAAATTTTTAAGTATGTGCTTCTTATTTTTCAGAAAAACTTAAGTTATCTTAAAGCATGTTAAAAAATTCTACATGAGAAGTAAAACTGTATATTACATTTTACAAACTAATAATATAAATATGTAAACAAAAAGCATACGATTGAAAAATGCTGCACGCGGTAGCAATGTAAATATATATATATATATATATATATATATATATATATATATATATATACAATTAATCTACATTATTAATAGGAATTGAAGAGTAAATAAATATGACTCGTATGTTATTTATTACACTAATTTTAATGGCTTAATGCAGTGATTCTCAACCTGTGGGCCACGCCCCCCTAGGGGGGCGCTAGCACACTAATGGGGGGGCGCGAGCATATCCAAGAGAAAATGTTATTTAAAAAAATTGATTAAGTGACTGAAAGGAAAGAACACACACACACATACAAACAAAATACATTTCGACATATTTAATAATTTACTTATTAAATTAAAACAACTTACTAAATTAAAAACAAATTTAATAATTATTAGTGACTTCCTTGGGCCTGTCTTTCAGAGCAAAGTTTTTCGAAGAAGGGTTTAATATTAGAAATAGACACTCTCAGTTCTTTTTCTATATTTAGCTGAGATTTATATTTTGTCTTCAAAGAAGCCACCGTAGAAAATCCAGTTTCACAAAGGTAAGATGTTGAAAATGGTAGTAGAATGCGAAATGCCCTTGTTTTTAGTGCAGAAAACTTATCATCCACTCCTGCCCAAAATTCAAAGAGTGATTTATTACTAAATTGTCTTTTGGTTTCGCCGCTTGCCGTGAAGTCTATGAAGTTTCTTCCCCTTCGATTGAGAGTCCTTTGGGAGTATTTTGAAATGGATCCCTCACCCTCTTGTAACTTGATGTCAGTTTGTCGTCAGCAAGAAAGTAATATTTAAAATTCTTTGCTAGCATTGCTAAATGATTTTCAATGGTTACAAAAGCAACTTTTACATGTTGTTCTTCAGCCTTGTAAGTTTTAATACAATCATTCAACTTTGCAAACATTGTTAAGTTTTCTTGCTTTAAATTTCTGCTCCACAATTCCAATTTCCTACAAAAATCATTAACTTTATTACTCGTATCTAATATGTGTGTATTTGCTCCTTGAAGTTGAAGATTCAAGTTATTTAATTTCTCGAATATGTCGATCATGTAGCTCAATTTCAACACAAATAAACTATCGCGAAAATTCTCAGCTATCGGTCTGTTTTCCTCTTCTAAGAAAACGGCGATTTCTTCTCTTAACTCATAAACACGTTGCAAAAATTTCCCTCGAGATAACCATATTGCCTCGCAATAAAATAGTAACGCTGAATGTACTGCACCCATGTCTTTACAAAGTGCGGAAAAGATTCTTAATTTCAGGGGTCTCATTTTTATATAATTTTCTACGGTTACAACCGTAGTTAACACAATATTCAAACCAGGACTCATTTCTTTGGAAGCCAAAGCTTCTCTGTGGATCATGCAATGTGTCCAGACGAACTGTGGCGATTTTTGTTTCACAAGTGCTGGAATACTTTGGAATCTTCCTGACATAGAATGAGCACCATCCGTACATATTCCGACGCAATATTTCCATTCTATGTTTGCCTCGTTCATAAAATCATTTAAGATAGCAAATAAAGCGAGTGCTGTTGCTTTGAGTTCTATTGGTTTGCAGAAAAGTAATTCTTCTACTACTGACAAATCATCACAAAATCTAACGTAGGCAATGAAATGAGCATCTTTATTACTATCTGTGCCTCATCGAGTTGTATTGAAAACACTTTGTAACTCAACTTCGACAAAAGCTGACACTCTACATCTTCAGCTATATCAGCAATTCGACGGGCAACAGTATCATTTGAAAGAGGTATAGACTGCATTTGTTTTGCAAAATTATCTCCAAACATAATTTCTACAATATAAATCGCGGCTGGCAAAATAAGGTCTTCACCAATGGTGTGAGGCTTTCTACATCTGGCTATTTTATATGAAACTTTGTAAGAGGCAATTCAAGATTTATCATTCACAGACAAAGTTTTTTTAAACAATAATTTTTGCTTTTCATATGATTTTAATTTTAATTCGAAGAATTCTCTGGGTTTGTTTACGTACTCACTATGAAGCGTTTTATAATGTCGTTTAAGTTTATTAGGTTTCATGCTGTCTGCCGCCAACATTTTTGAGCAAATGATACACAGGGGCCTTTCTTCTTCATTTACTTCAGTACTAGTGAACCCAGAATTTAAGTATTCTTGAGAATATTTTCTTGATTTTATTTCCGGAACCACGCTCATCTGTGTATTGTTGATGCTTGTCTATCGTTTAATGCTCACTTACGCCGCTTAAAAATTTATCCATGATTCTGCATTAGTCTGCTGCCCTGAATATTTAATACGGTGAATTGCAATTACACGAAAATATATATAATATACACATTCAGAATGGATTCAATAGCGATAGAAGGATCGACTCGAATGAGATTGTCTGAAATTGAAATTGGCGTCATAGAACTTTCTCCTTCTCCCTATGAGAAAACATTTGTTCACATCTGCGCAAGCTCCTAGCTTAATTTTTTGCTGACCAGACAAATCGAAACTTCTCGCGAAATTGTGAGAATGCCCGACATAGCGGGACGCAAGAGCAATAAAAAAGCATAGGATTCCTGTTTTTTCAAAGCTGAGGATCGGTGTTGCAAAATGTCAATAAATTTCGGTATTCTTGGTAATTTGTAAAGTTTAAAATTAAGGTTGTAGTGTAGGTTTAGCGCCAAAATACTCAAAATACATTATTATTGTATATATTTTATTGTATGCGGTGGGGGGGCGTGATGAAAATTATGATTGAAAATTGGGCCGTGAATACTAAAAGGTTGAGAAACACTGGCTTAATGTATTCTTTTATAAAAATTTAAAAATAATATTTCTGAAATAAGTAAGTTTTATTACAATTTTTAGGTCTTTTATAAAAATATTAAATTTAAATTTAATATTTGGATGTATATTCATTACTTAAGGTTACTGTAAAATCCTTGTTTTCGTCAAAAGTATTTTTTTAAATTTTTATTATGTAGTATGATTGCAAACTTTATGTAAAATTTTCCCTTAAGCAAATTTAATTCAAGTTATATTTTACAGATTAATTTCTAGTTTTTTTTTCTTTTTTCCCCTTTTTTTACCACATCACAAGCCATTAAATTAGGTAAAAGAAATTCCATTTTTAATGAAAGTCACACTTTTTGATAAAAATAGAATAGCATTTAGCAGACTTTAACTTTCAACAATAATATATACAAAAAAGTTAAATAACTCTTCTGTTTCAATGTTTACTACAATCTTCTTAAAAATTGAAAATCTTCTTAAAAATTGAATTGAAATTAAACCGAAGCTTTAACTATTATAATATGATTTAAATAACTTTTTTGATTGTTAAAATTACTTATTAGTTTCCTTTATCTTTTAAAATTAAAATATTTTATTTTTAATTACAAAAATAAGCTTTTAATTAAAAATAAAATATTTATAAAATATTTACAGATATTTTAGTTTCCTCCAAACTTTATTTTTTAAAGTCACAAATCTACGCATAGAAAATCTTAAAGTTATTCATTTTTCATTTATCCTTAGGAACCGACTAAGGAACAAACAAACATGCGTCAAATACGTTCTCATCAATGATACAAATTTAAAAATATTCACAGTACGTATAACCTGATCAAATAGGTATAATCTGAATTTGCGATACATTTCAAATGGTCATTTATTGATTACACTTCAAATATGAATAGTCTTTTAATCAAGTTTTATTAAATAATATTAGAATCATTTAAAATTTATAACTTTATGTCATCATAAAGTGAAATTAGAACTTATGGTTAAATTAGATTTTTTCTAGTAGATTTTATAAATAGCTGTATTCCTAATAAAATAATATTCCTGATAAAACTCTAGAGTCATATTAGTTTCTCTTATCCATGATTTATGTACAATAAAAATAACCATTTTTATTTTTAAAAAAATGTGTCTTATGAGTTTATATGGAAAATGTTCTATTTCATTAAACAAAGTATTAAACATAAAGTATACTTATCAACATCTCTAATAATTAATATGATAAAAACAATTTTTTTAATCATAAACACATGTCTTAATAAATTTATTTATATACCAAATATTTATTACATTCTTATTAGAGTCAAAATATAAAATAAAGCATCAAAGAAATATTTTGAATAACGCTAATTATATTTTATAGTACAGAATCCATCATTTATAATGAAGTATTACGTTCTCTTTTCAGAGTGACTTTCTGAAATCTCTCTTGCCTCTAACCATTTTTAAAACAAAGTCTTTCTTCGTCTTAATGGAGGAATTTTCAGTGGGATATCGTAGCTTATCCTCGGCAACAGGAAATATTATCTTAAGAATGAGTAGTATAATATTCCACAGAAAAGATTCCATGAATTCTTGTCAATAATATATAATCTTTTTCCATAAGAATATGTGGTTAATGCATTTTTTAAAATAAGAAATATTTTGTCGGATAAGTTGAAAGATAAGAGATATTCAATCATGCATCATGGAACATAATTTTAAAGTGTTTGTTAAAATTTTAAGAATAATTCATTTTTATGTATGAACGCAGAAAACAATTTAGGTGTAACAAGTTAAAGCTTGGTATACTCTCGTAATATTTTCTGAGTCGAATAATTTTTACAAGATTGTTTCATTAAATCTAAGTTACTCTATGTATATCATTTTTGATTTATATGTTACTTTATCATCTAGTATCATCTAGTGCTTGATATCAATTGTTTATGTGCATTTCGGTATAAATTTCAACTACATAAAGTAAAAACTAAGTTCTCTTTACTATTGAATAAATAAGTTATGCATATAGAATCACATAAAAATACTTGTTCCTCAAAGGCTTCTGTAAAACGTGTTAACTGATATTAATAAGTTATTAATATGATAATTTGATTGGATGAGAAATTATCAGTAGAATTCGATGTTAAATTGAATTCATATAATATGATTTGGAAAGGTCTTGCATACAATATTAAAACAAAAAAAAAAAACGAATTTCAAACATTTCAAAAGAAAACTTGTTTTTTAATATTATATTCTTATATATTGAATTGATTAACTAAGAACACAATTACTAATACTCAATCATATAACTTTGTGTGTCTTCCAATTTTGTATTATTACTGAATCGTATAATTTCTTTTCTCTTTAATTTATAATGACATTATAACTAGCACATATTAGATTTTATTAAAAAATAATAGCGCATTTTCATTGAAATGTAGTTATAATAGATATTTTTCTATAGTATATAAAGTTTAATATATATTTAATATATTTATGTTTGTTTTGAAAATCTCACACAAAACTTTATATTTAAAGTCACGATATTCATATTTAAAGTGATATAAATATTAAATAAGAGTTAATTTTAAATAAGTGAAATTGATTAATGTATTTAATATTTATTCGATTTACATTTGAACTGCCTACAGAACATTAAAACTAAATTTGAAAATATAGGGGAAAATTAAATAGCTTCTTTTAGAATTAAATTTTAATTTAACTATAAATATATATATATATATATATATATATATATATATATATATATTCAAGATATTCAAGTATGAATGCCAATGTAAAATATGCAGTCTTTTTGAATAAATATGCCCAAAACTAGGTTTCTAGGTGAGACATAACATAAAATATTATTTATTCACTCGTATCTCTTAATATGGTAAAATACGTACATTAATCATTTGTTTATTCATTCTTCTACAATTCATTTTTCCATAAATCTAACACATTTGTCTAGATGAAGGACACAAATGACTGAGAATGTCACACTGATTCTAGTAATTACTATTGATTTCATGTACTATTTTATATGTATAATTAATGTTTGTGATCAGCGAAATGATTAATAGTTCTTCAAGCAAATGTGTCCTCAAGAGTTTTCCTGGAAACTGATAAACAAGTCGCAATTTTAAGACTTGTTGAAATCCAGCAAATGAATACAGTTTATCCCAGAATTATTAATGATTTTTATATATTGATCATTGTGTAAAATTGAATAAATAAACTAAGAGGGGATACCCAAATCATTATAGCATTGCAATTAGTACATATTTTATCTTTATAAATCGAGCCTTTGCTTTTAATTATTTAAAATAAATCATTTCGTGAGTTTTGTTCCTCTCTTACAGCGCTTGGCGTTCTGGAAAAAATATGTTGATGTCTATTTTAACTTAATGATACGTTATTCATGCATACGCATGCATGAATAACGTATAAGTAAGTTAAAATAGACAATTAATTAATTATAACTTAATTATACGTTATCATGCATACGCATGCATGAATAACGTATAATTAAGTTAAATTTTCGGTAGGAAAAATTTCCAAACAAATAAAAATTTTGTAGAACTAAACAAATACATATAGATTAATCGTCAATAGTAATAGTATTCCTTGGTAATGTGCTACTTTTAATTATGTATATATATATATATATATATATATATATTATTAAAAGTGGAAAAATCTATATCCTTAGATGTGTCATAAAAATATCATTTGCTAATTTTAAGAAATATTTTTT
>JAPDSC010077147.1:0-14817 GCA_026290005.1 Latrodectus geometricus | reverse complement strand
TTTTTTTGGTGCCTAGGATTTTAGAGCAGATTTTAACTATATTTTTATTGCTAAATCTAAACATGAAAGCAGTTTTTCTGCATCAGCTCTAGATTTTTAGATAAATTCACTTATCTATCAATGCTTTTTTTCTATTTAGTACTTTCAAGTACGAGTGTTGTAAAATTTATACAGGGAAAGATTCTTGTATATTTGCCCTATTGTCAGTCTTCTTTTGTAACCAATTGAATTTAAAATAATAATATTTAGGAAATAACTAATTATTATTTTTAAAAATTATTATTTTAATTCATTTATTATAAAAAGAAGACAAACAATATGTTATATATTACTGATTAGTTGACAAATTCTTAATAAATGGGATTGAATCCTACTTATTAGTGCTATCCAGTTAGTTCCATAGAAATCCGATAGATGGAGATGTCTGTCCACTATCTGAAGTGACCTTCAAAGCTTCAACCGCAGTTGAGAGTTGAGAATAGTTCGTGAATTCCGGCGGTGCAGATAGATAGAGGTTAGCGTCATATGAAATTTCTCTTTAGTAACGAGTTGTTAAAAAGTAAATCTAAGTATTTGTGTTGTTGAATAGAAATAAAATGAGTTCAAGTAGAAGAAGCTGTGTACATCATCCTGATATTTTTTGCTACATATGCGGAGAATACACGCTACTGGAAAACAGAAAATCTATTAGTGACTTTGTAAAGAGGGCTTATCTTGGATATTTTGGTGTTAAACTTGGTGATCAAGATAAAACCTGGGCACCACATATTGTCTGTAAAACTTGTACAGAGCATTTACGACAGTGGACTACCGGGAAAAGGAAAAGCCTGAAATTCGGTGTACCAATGGTTTGGAGAGAACCAAAAAATCACTTTGATGACTGTTATTTCTGCCTAGTAAATATTACTGGAATCAATCGAAAGAACCGTAATAAGTGGACTTATCCAGATTTAGTCTCTGTAAGACGCCCTATCCCTCACTCAGAAGAAGTGCCAATTCCAACTTTTCACCAGCTACCAGAACTCTGTGAGGACGCTTATTGTCTCTCTGATCAGAATTCTAATACTACTGAAGGTGACAGCGATTTTGAAACGATATCATCAATTCCTCAATGTTTCAACCAAGATGAGTTAAATGACCTCACTAAAGATATCAATCTGTCGAAAGAAGCTTCTGAATTACTGGCTTCCAGGTTGAAGGAAAAAATTTTACTTGAACCAGGAACGAAAATTACATTCTATCGCACAAGGGAGAAAGATCTGCTACCTTTTTTCTCTGAAGAACAAAATCCTGTATTTTGTCATGCTGTTAGAGAACTCCTGGTAAAAATGGGTCTTCCTGAATATTTTCCAGATGATTGGCGCATATTTATTGACAGCTCAAAGCGAAGTTTGAAATGTGTTCTTCTACATAATGGGAACAAATATGGCTCAATACCAATTGCTTGCTCAACGAAAATGAAAGAGCAATATGACATCATAGCTTTGGTCTTGGAAAAAATAAAGTATCGTGAACACCAATGGGTGATATGTGTAGACTTAAAAATGGTAAACTTTCTCCTTGGACAGCAAAGTGGCCACACAAAATATCCTTGTTTCTTGTGCCTCTGGGATAGCAGAGACAAAATGCAACACTGGGTTAGAAAAGAGTGGCCTAGGAGAGAAAACATGGATGTTGGGGAAAAGAATATCATCAACGATCCTTTAGTTCCACGAGAGAAAATCATCTTTCCACCACTGCATATCAAGCTGGGCCTAATGAAGCAGTTTGTAAAGGCTCTTGATAAGAATGGATCATGCTTTGCATATATAGGGAAAAAAATGCCTCAGCTGAGTATGGAAAAATTAAAGCAGGAATATTTGATGGCCCACAAATAAGACAGCTGATTAAAGACCCTGACTTCATAAATTCAATGAATGAGATTGAACAAAAAGCCTGGAATTCATTTGTTTCAGTTGTCCAAAATTTTCTGGGTAAACACAAAGCTGAAAACTATGTTGAATTAGTCAATGAAATGCTGAATAATTTCAGATCCCTTGGGTGTAACATGAGCATTAAGGTGCACTATTTACATAGCCGCTTAGACCGTTTTCCTGATAATTTAGGAGACATTAGTGAGGAGCAAGGTGAAAGATTTCACCAAGATATAAAATGTATGGAGGATCGCTATCAAGGAAGATGGGATACTCACATGATGGCAGATTACTGCTGGACTTTAAAACGGGATTGTTCCAAAATACATTCAAGAATGTCATGCAAAAGAAGTTTCCGAAATGTTCAGTGAGTAATTTGTTTAAATCATGACTTTTTCTGTTTTCTTTTGTATTTAATAGACAATATCTATGTAGTATAATAAAAATTCCCTGTTTAATTTGTTTGTTTAAACCATGGTTTTTCTTTTAAAATAGTGTAATGCATGATTCCTTAAAATGTTGATATCTTAAAAATTCGAGCTGATAGGCAAAAATTAATGGCATATTTGGATTCAGCGCATTGAATTCATATAAAATCACCTCTAAAATCTTTGGCACCAAAACCACTGTTGACCAGTGTAATCTAGAATAACTGATTATCATTTAATTTAATTATCAGTTTTATGTAGATGCAAATACAGAGTATTTAATAAAGCAACAAGCTATGTTTTATGCCATTTCCAGTCATTATCATTATTTTGTATTTTTTGAACACCTTTTACAAAATATAATATACTAATAATGATTATAAAGATTCAGAACTATATAAATAACATTAACATCTATTGGAGAAAAAATATAGTCTTTACTTTCTAAAATTTTAATTTATCTTGCACCATTGCATTCACTATCACTTGAACATTCTTTTATTCTTTCAAGCACTTGATCCTTAATTAATTAATCAGAATTACTCCTTTTAAAGGCCTTACGAAGAAAATTAATTGACTCAAAATATCTTTAAGTAACCAAAAAAATTTGTATTTATTGTACTTAAAAAAGAAAATGAACTTTCTTGAAACTACAAATGCTAGATTGAATTTTTAAATAGTTTATTTTTTATAAATTTTTAAATATAGTTATCAATATATATTGATATCAGAAAAAAATTTGATATCAGTATTGATAATCGGAAACATTAAAAATGGCTTGAAATGTAACGATGAATTAAAAATCAAAGGAATTAACTGACACAAATTAGTTTTAAAAAACAAAAATTACCAATTCATGAGAATATAAGAAATACGAAAGTGATAAATCTTTGAAATTAAAACTGTTAGTACAAATCAAAAAAAAAAATCCAAAATTGAGAAATCCAAAATGAGAAATTCGTCGCTAATTATCTTAGTATAGAATTGTCTCACATTTGTATGCAATGTTATGAAATAATTTTTGTCAGTGCTGAACGATGTAGGCTTTTTGTGATTAGTTGATCTTAAGATTTATCTTTTTTGTTTCAATGTATCCGTTTGAAGGTTTATAGAGAAAGTTAGTGGTTTAATATAAATAACTCTTTTAAATACTTTGTTCTTATAAAATTATTTGCTTCTCCGTTTATTCATGCATAACTTCAGAAGACGTGTATACATACATACATACATACATTTATTTAAACATTTGTGTGTATATATGTAGATATATAATTAGAGTTCTACAAATAAGAATGATTTTTTACCTAATAAAACTGCTATGCGTTTCCTATGCCGAATTTATGCAGGTTTCTCAGAAAATATTTTTCAATTATATGCAAAACACTTCTACTACTTTTACTTGCATAGCACTTTTCTAAAATTTTTCGCTAAAACGCTAATATTAAAAATAAATATCTCTTGGTTCTTTTTATTGAATTTATAAAACCTTACGTGTTTTATCAAGGGAAATAAGTTATTTAAATATTTAATTTAAATGTTTAAGGAAACCATATAAAATATATAGTAAATGCATTTTTAAAATAGAACGTTGCAGCAATAAATAAATAAATAAATAAGTTACATTATTATTATCACTGATGTTAAAGAGGAATCTTGCTTGGAAAATAATATTCTTGTGCGCCAACATGCCACTTAAAAGTAAGTTGATTCATCATTATTTAAGAAATCTGAAAGAAATTAGATTTATTTAAAAGATTGAGAGATATGGGCGTCTATGGTATATAACTTCTTTTTACCCCCATAAAATTTAAGGTAAAAGAAAAAATAATGTTATAAAAGTAAATTTATATATTATCGTGTTTTCGTTCTAACAATATATTAAGTAATATATTTCACATATATGGGAAAAATGCAAAAAAAAAAATAATAATACGTCGTTTTCTTATTTCCATGTGCCTTATCGAATTTACAGTTAATAGTTTTAATTGTAAATTCGATAAGACACATACATTTTTTTCTGTGTGTATAAAAAGTTAGATTACGATCACAGAATCATTAAAAAAAATATTTCTTTGTAACTATATAGTTAAGTATTATATTTTGTATATATAGGGTGAAATGCAAGAAATTAAGCAGAACCTATTACAAAACATCCTCTTAAGTCCTTTATGGTAAAAACTGTTTACAGAGGTGCTCATAAAACCCACAGAATGTATATTTTAATTCTCATTATTTGTAAGAAACAAAGTTAGTCCAAAAAAAATCAAATTTTCAATGCGTTCACTGAAAACAATTCCAAAATGTTCATTCAAACGTTCCTACTCTGTCCAAGATTATTAGATAGAAGCTTTCAAAATATCACGGTAATTTTAATGAAATTTTATAAAAAAATTAAAATGATGTATGATAAAGTTGCACTTATTCGAAGCAGTATGATTAAATTTCATTCAATTTTCAAGATGCTATAAACGTTAAGATAATGTTGCAGTAATCAGTAATAAAATATGCTTCTGCTCATTCTGGCATAAAACTAAATATCAAGCTTTTAGGAAGAAGCCCTCTCTTCAGTGTCAAAACAAAGTGATTAATCATAATATAAGATGAGTGAGTGAACATTTAGCAAGAATACAAATAACTCAAATGTATTTGTAGTTAAGTTTATATACAGAAATGAAACTCTTTCCACTTCATTAGTTCGAGACCAAGAAAAAAGGATTTTTTTTTTTTTTTTTTTGCCATGGATCCATATTCGTATAAATAAATATATTGTATCAAATTATGGTAATCATTTAATTTATAATATAGAAATAACTTCTTTCACTATATTCCACTGCGAAATTAAATATATAACCTACAAAAATGATAGCATTAATTTGTATGTTCCTTCATACTAGGAGCAATTCATTATATAATGTAAAATGTATAGGCAAAAGGTAAATTTAATCAAATAATATTTATTTAGATTAGTACACAAACTGATTATTTTTACTATAGTATGCCTTAATTTGGAAAAATTATAATATGCTAACTTATACAACAGAGAAATATTAATTTTTATAAATAAAAACTCAAGTAAATATAAATATACTGTGAATTATATAATTATTCATACTGAGCGAATTAATTTTAGCACATCTTTTGTGATTTTAATGTTATTGACTAATTCAAAATTCAGGAAACTGCATGTATATTAAACAAGCATACAACAGTGTTTTTTTTCAGTAAAAAATATTTTTTTTCATTCTTTTTTTTCATTTCATAGGATAATAAGGATAATTTTCTGACTGTAAACATGCTTACAAATTCTTGGGTAGACAGTATATGAATAAGATATACATAGTGATAAAATATATACACAATAAAATATACTTAAGTTATGGCTTGCAAATGTGGTGAAGCATATAATAGAAGAAAGTTTTAATAAATATAAGAAAACACGATGTACTTTAGTCAATAAATTTACATTTCAAGCCACATTATTCATATCATTTTCGATATGTATATTTTTGCTTTCCTAGAAAAAAAGTAATAGACTAAAAAAAAGTAATAAGAATACTTTATATCCTCAATAAACGCGATTTATTTTACAAAGATATTTTGCTTATGACCGAATTGCTTTGCTTACGGATTTTTGTATGCCCAATTGTCCACCAAAATGAAATACAAAGAAATCCTAGAAATATCGCAGCAGAATTAATTTGGCAGAATGAACGTTAAAAAAGTCAAATAATTAAAATTACATTTTCTTGTAAGGTGTTATTATTACACCTGCATACTATCTTGTACCTAACATGAATTAAGCTCAACCAATCAGACAGAAGCAATTGGGTGTGAGTCTTCGTAATTTAGAAGCTAGGACGAAACAGAAGACTCCTGAATAATTGGCCTACTACCCCACAAAATACCATTTCATATGGAGGACATTGCTCCCACGACATATTTAACATCCTCCAGCCTTCATTGATTATAATGGCAGATCTTTATTTAGGGCGGGACTCGAACTCAATACTTTCCAATAACGAGAATGAACAGCCTAACCACTGAGGCTTTTTCTTGTGAAGTATGATAGAAAATTCAATAGTTAGTACAGCCGCCATTCTTAGCTGCATTCGATGACACACGGCTAGCATAGAATCGAAGTCTTTAGATGCATATTTAAGATATAATTATCCATTTGAATTCCATATATTACCAAAAGGATTTAGAGCATCAATGAGTGATGTATCCTTGGACAGTTATTGTGCTAACATGAACCACACATTTTCATTTAGCGATAGATTGGAAGAATAATGAAGTCAAGAAAGCAATTCAAGCTAATGATTGGCCATGGAAAAAAAGAACATTCAAGTATTGCATACGAATTATGATCACTCATTAATCTCTTGAAATACTATTGATAGCAATCATTGAAGATATTGGAAGACCA
Organism: Latrodectus geometricus; assembly: GCA_026290005.1. Taxonomy (NCBI): domain Eukaryota; kingdom Metazoa; phylum Arthropoda; class Arachnida; order Araneae; family Theridiidae; genus Latrodectus; species Latrodectus geometricus. Next base: position 8,050 of record JAPDSC010077147.1, on the reverse strand, counting down.
TAAACTCACACACCTCTGAGAAATAGCATCGTATGTTTAGTGTATCGGAAATGACTATCCAGAGGAATATGAGAAGGAAATCCAATATCAACCCATACCATGATATCTGACCCAACCGTTAACATGCATGACCAGAGGCTGGGTAATACATGTTAACGGTTGGGTGGATACGCATAATACGGTCATTCAACAGCCACTCACCATGCGATCATTCAGACTTGAATTCGAGTATCCTGTTGTTAAAGAACACAATGGGATTCGTCGGTAAAGACATTATCGTTTCATTCTGTTATCCATATCAATCGTTCATTGCCCCACTGGTGACATAAGAACCAGGGGTTTTGAATCGTATGCATACGAAGCAATAAACGTTTTGACGACATTCTACTCAAATGTAAATGACTTCAAATAGTACAAGAAACCCCTGAATGATGCATGGCAGTCTGAATATTTTGTACTAGTATTTCTGATGTTGTTGAATGATCCATCATTGCCACGCGTACTATAAGTCTGTCATCATAGGCAGAGGTGTAACGAAGGCGGAGTGATTGGTTTCATCGGTCCATTTTTTCCTAATTACTTCAGTAATTTTAGATCCACATTAGTTTTCATTTGTTTCATTCAACACAAATCCTAACTTCTCTGAAGAAAAAATTCACAATCTAGTTAAGCAAAAATTCTTTCTCTATGAAACATAGTTACTTGCTTGAAAGAATCTAAAGTATCTTCAGCAAGGCATAGTTACGAGCTTATACGAAAATACACAAAAAAATAAAACTCGTCTCATTCAGTTCAGTGTTAATTTAAAGTAGCTTTCATTTGCAGTCATAAACAGAATACAAATTGATGTATTATCATATTCTTCCCCTCACAGAAAATTAAACCAATAAAAGAAGTGAAATCTTTGAAATAAATATATTTCTTATTTTCGTTGCATGACATTTTCAATTTAAAGCAACGTATTTATCTTAAAAAAACTGAAACAGTTTAAACACCTCGTTTTTAAATACCGACTCCAATAAGAATAAGAATGCTAGACATAATTTTTTACTTCGCCATAAACAATATATGATAAATAGTCCATTTTATGTTTATTTTTAAAATAAATCATTTAATGATAAAAAAGGAGAAACTCTCAGAAAAATAGGATGATAATTTTTAATTATTTATTAAAGGTTTAACATTTTAACTTTCCTATATATTGCACTTATTGCCAATTTCAAATGTCTTTTGTTTTATGATTAGACTTGCATGATTGCTTCAACAAAAATTTAACGAAAGTTTTTCTATCAAAACTACGTTTAGTTTTAATAACACTTCATTTTATAAGGAGGCCGCACAATACACAAGAAATGAATTAATTTTAGAATTTCACGTCATTTCTAATAGCTCAAGCAAATAATCAATAATACTGTCTTAAAAAACTTACAAATTGTGTCTGCTCTTTTGATTCCTGTTAATTGGGTAGTAAAACTATTTCACAAGATATGTAGGTTAAATTACATAAGGGAATAGATGACTGAAATTTATGATGGAAAGATCTGAGGCAAAATACATTTTTATACTCCTTTTTCAAAAGAGCATATTATTTACTTATTTATTTATTTTTTTATAAAAAAATGAAATTTTTAATTTTTTAAGATTAAATTTTAATTTCATTGTGAAATACAAAAACAGTTGCACTCACATTTTTTTTAATTTCTTTTTTTTTTTAACAACCTGATCAGACCATATTTATTCATTTTAATTTGGATCTTATCAATTATTTTTGAATGATTCAATTAAAATTGTAAATTAAAACAATTTTCCAGTACAATTATAAAACTAATCTCAAATTTTTAATTTTTTAATCCTTCTTTATGCACAAAAGAGGAGAGAATTATTTATATAATCATGTAAAAAAATGAAATAAATTTCCAAATATTCATTGAAGAAATAGATTATGTCTACTAAGTGAAAAGTGGAAAATCAGGATTAATAATATGATTTATGACCGAAGTTTATTATCAGGAAATGGGCAAAAAAGTTTTCCTTAAGTACTTTTTAGATTAAGTTTATCAGCCTATACAATTTTCCAGGAAGAAAAAATTACACTGATAAATTATTTACTTTTATTTTTATATTTTTGTAGATTTTTAACAAGGTAACTGTTTATGCATTTAAGCATGTTATCAAAATACTCAATTAATTATTTATTACATTGTTATTTAATTACAAATGATTTATAAATGCGGATTTGAAATACATTTTTATGAGGGAAATATTCAAAATCTTAATATTTTTTACCTCAAAATTGCATATTTCTTTATATTTATGCGTCATTAATGTATTTAAATTATTTTTGAATATACAATGTTTTTCGCACTATCATTTTTCTCCAATAAATTTAAATTATATAAATTATTTTTAATTTGTTAGTTTTTATATTTCTTATTTGTATAATGCTTCGAGATTTTTATTCAAAAAAAAAAAAAAAAAAAAACCTAAGACATATAAATTTAACGAATTATATAGCTCTAATATAAAAAATAACTCTAATATAAAAAAATGTATTATTTTGTCAGTTTTAAAAGTAAAATGAGCTTACCATTTTATCTTTAATTTAATTATATTTATTATTTATCAGTTTTCTAAAGATAGGGTTAAGCAATTTTATTTTTACATATCCAAGGAATGTAGTAAATACTTCAATAAATCTCAAGAAAATATACAGAACCGTTTTCCATCCATATTTAGTAAGATTTTTTATTTTTATGGTCATGAGTTCAAATGCAGTTACAGTGGCTCTGAAATGGTGAAGCTAAAGTTCCTGGATCGTATTTTCGCCATTCTTCAATATCGAGAGAGGACAACTTCTTTTCTATTCTTTCGGTCCATATTTGAAGGAATGGAAATGGGTACTACTTGTAAGCTTTGACATGAATACATCTAACCACAAAAGAAAATATTTTCTAAAAAACATTATATCAGAAATACATATCTGTTAAATAGCTTAAGCGCTTAGATTACCACAGTTGGGAGCCAAATTTTCTATACCGGTAAAGGTAATGTAAATCATAACACTATACTTTGTTATGATTTATATTATCTTTAGAGTAAAGTTTAATGCATTTTCATATGGTAAATATTGATATCAATTTACTGTACCCAAATACATAAATTATTAAAGATCAAACTCTATAAGCAATTGTTTTCCATTCACGTGATTTATTTTAGATTTATATAATAGTATTTGCATTTGACGTTTAAAAAGTTTTTTCAAAATCCCACCAATAAATGACGCAATTTCTGACAAATAGTGCCTGCCTTTACACGTTAAACAAAAGCTTATCTTTCTTAAAAGTTATCTAGAGCATCATGCTCTAAGTTTGTAATCATTATTTTGAAAGTGATTGGGAGAATTTCTTTAGATCATTCAGTACACTATTACTATTTATTATCGCAAATTTTCTCCTAATAATCTCACAGAGCATTAAATAATTATTATTAGATCATTTAAATCAATGGCAATTATTTTCCATTGATCCCAATGTTCTCAATGTAAGTCCACTTTCAAATTATTAATTCTAATAATTTTTAAAATTTTTATATCAACCAATTTTTAAAAACATTTTTATTTTTAAGACAAATGATAATTTATTATAAATAAAAAGCTTAAATTGAGATAAGCATAAATTAATTGACATTTCTCTTTCTAAAAACTGGCTTATACTAATTTCACAATAAGCAAACTCTTGTTAAATCTATTTCAATGAAAAGATAAACTAATTCTTTCTTTAAATAACATGGTAAAATATTACAATCAATTGACATATTGGCTCATTTGTAATTAAAATATAAAAAATTTCCTGCTGTTAATTAACTTTTAAACAGTTTATGCTTAAGAATCAAAATATATTTAATTGATATAACAGGTTAGAGAAAAAAATAATCTATTTCTTTAGATTGCTTTAAAGCAGAATATCTTGTAAATTAATTATCAGACTAATTCAGATTTATGCTCTTTGGAAAGAAATCATTTAGCACTATGAAATTTCCTTTGTCTAAAAAATTCTTTTTGCACTAAAAGATTAAAATAAATCTGTATTTGGTCCATTCAGTTCTGATTTACAAGGTGTTTCAAAGGAGTCAAAGTGAAAATTTGGCATATTCTATAATGTTTCTTGCATAGGCGAAAATGCAATCTAAGCTAGTGAAATCATGAACAGTGCTTATGGTTCAAATACTGTAACATCTAATTGCGTGCAATTTTTATTTTATTGATTTCATTAAGAGGCATATATACAACTCAACTGGCAGGACCATTGTTAAAAATATCGATGATCGATAGAATGATCGAATTCAACAGGCATGTTAGGATTCATTATATCATCAAGGAGCTAAATGGTTTAAAACTGACATAAATCAGTTTTAAATGATTTTGCCTAAAAATAATTTGTAACATATTAAATAAATTTTTGATTTCCAAGCAAAAACAATGGATATTTTCCCTCCAATAAAATCATTATGATAATTTAAAGTTTTATGCTTAGCTAATAACGATACTAAGTTTTGTACCCAAATTTGTTGACTATTTTATTGTTAAATGTTTCATCCATTGAAGATTTGTTTTTAAGTGAAAATATAAATATTTATTAAAAATAAATAACATTTGAGTTGAAACGGGTTTAAATATTTCATGTAAATTAGCAATTTGTTTCCGGTTTAAATGTATATTTAAAAAAATATTAAGCTACGTCGACTATTTACTTTTAGGAAAAACTATTGGTGATCCTGAAACAATTTAGGATTTATTAGTCATTAATAAATGTACATTTATATCTTAAAATAAAAATAAATTTCTAAAGTTTTTAATCAATATTTTAATAAAATATGGTTAAAATAATAACTTTTTGCCTAAATGTTTTAAAAATCTTATTTCTGATAGATTTGTACATTTAGCAAGGCATTTTTTTAATATTCTTATTATTTCAAATTAATCTTTACAGTAAAAACATTTTCTAATTGTTGATAAAATAAAAAAACTGATATTTTAAAAAATAATACAAGTTTCTTTCAAATGTCACCATATTATGATTAATTTTCTGCTGTGTCTTAAGCACAATTTACAAAATAAAATCTGAGCAGCGTTATCTTTCAATTTAATGTATAGTGTGAAAGAAAACAAAGTTTGAAATTCCTGGAAATATCTTTTATTTATCATAATTAAAGGTATCAAATATTCAATTTCTTTGCAAAAAGAACTATAATTCTAAGAATAATCTCAAATCATTAAAATGTCAAATACTATGTAATTTATTTTCAAAATAAACTACTTAATTATTTTGAATAGAAACTAAATTTTCTTGGAAATAATATTCGAAAACAATTCAATTTTTATGTGGAATGAAAGATAATTGGAATTTTCTCACTCCTACGCTTTTTATAGATACAATGTTAGTGATAAAACTGACTAAAACTAATTAACTGTATTTGCCAAAGCACTTTTTATGTTATCATTGCTTTCTTATTATAGAAGCCAAGAAATAAATTCTCCGATAATATTTCTTTTTTAAATTGAATAAAAGAGAATCATCTTAGAAAAAGCAGTGAGGTTATCTTCATTCGGAATTTCTACTAGCTCTAGGAGTCAAATTGAACACATCGATTTATTTTTATTTCCCTTTTCAGAAGTTCTATTTCGTTTATCATAGAAAATAATTTTGATTACCTTTTTTGCAAATATAATAAGAAATAAACAAATTTCAATTTCATTGTATTCTAGGATCTCTTTGAAGTTTTTAAATGTATTTGTATTTTTAAAAATTTTAAAAATTGGTAATTTTAAAAAAACTAAAGTTATTTTTACAAAATATTGAGGTTTTAACGTATAGTTTCCTCCTCTATCCCGGGGAGCACCTGTGAACCAAGTCACGGAAGCAAGTAGCACTACCCACATCACACTACCACAAACCCGTTTATTGGGCTAGCCACATTCATCCATCATCAGAGGAAAGGACAAGAAACACATAGGAAGTGAAAGTACATCCATTCCCTAGCCGGGATTCCAACCCAGGTCCTCCCCATACATAGTTAGTTAGGATAATAACTAAATATTCAATATCTAAAATTATATGCTTTTGATGATGATTTAAGAGTGAATCTTTAGCACCATCAATCCCATCTGCATGATAGATAAGACTTTATCGTAAATTTGTTTGGATTTAAAATTGTCACACATTATAAACTTAGTTAAATCATTTAACTAAAATAGATTTTCTACTACTTTGATGTGACTTTTTCCAAGAAATTCAACCGTCAATTTTTCTAAATGAGAAGATGCATTGTCATATTAAAACATGATTTCTTAATTAATCTGTTAAAATATTATGGAATATTTAGTAGAATACCTGTAAATTATGACTATTTTCTGGCTATTTAGTCTTCACTAGTTTTGTGCTTCTGATAAAAATGTCATGTACAAATTTGTGGTAAGTTCTTTGGTCCCAATTATGGCTGAGAGATAATTTTCAAAAGACCATTCTTTCATTTTTTACGGGTTAGAAAGTGAGAAAAAGTGTAAGTTTTATAAATAAATTCAATTTTAAAAGTTATAACCATGTATAAGTAATGTAAGACTTTGCTTACTGATTCTAGCAAGTTTCTCTTCTTGGTTCTCAACTGAATTATGGAATACCCAAAGGTAAATTCTTTTTTCAATGTACACTTTCTTACGAATAATTTTACATAAAGAGATGGATTTATTGTTAAGTATTTTTCTTTATGGTTTAGTAAATATTCAGAATATCATGTGCTAGCATTTTTCGTAAGGCAAACATATTACATTAGAATACCACGGTCAATAGCTTCCTCCAATATAGTCTTTATCCTAAAAACTATTGTGGCATCAGTGAAATTCTGACAATCATTTTAAAGTACGAACATGAGATTTGACTTTCATTTAAAAATGATAATTATTGACATTGAAAGCTTTGTTTATTATTTAAACTTTTATTAAAACCATAATACTTTAAAGTTCTGGAAAATATCTGTATTTCTTTCGGTTAAAAATTTATTCTGCCTTAAGGAATTTGAAATTGGCCAATAAATATAGTATATTTTAATATCTATGAATATCTAAAAAGGCAAAAAAGTTCTTATGTTTAAATTTAACAGTCAATTGATTCTATCATTTCTCAACTACGAATATTTTGTTTTCATATTTATTTTTTTAAAAAAATGCATAAGAGCCTTTTTATTTATTCGGAAAATCTATTTTGACACGAAGGGGGAAATATACAAGATTTATAAACAAAAAATCAAGAATTTTAATCAAAAAAATTTATTTTCTTAGTTGAAAACATTTTTGAAAAATTGGTAACACTGAACATTTTATTTAATTAATGTGATTTCTATAACTAACAACGAAATTAAAATTATTTTATTTCCAGCTAAATAATAAAGAATAGTCATTCTGTAATAATTGTTAGTATAAAATGGGATAACTTTATGCAGACGATTGCTTTAAAAGTATATTTATCACATAATATTTAACTAATTCTCAAATTATTCACACTGAAAGTCTATTAATTATAGACTGGGAGTATATTAATTCTTGTCCTGTTTTAATACTCATACTTATACCTTCTTTGATTGGTATTAATTAACTGTTATTCTGTGAGTAAAAACAGAACAAATCTCATATTTTGAAATTTGTAGATCTATTGAAATATTTACAGGAAAAAAGTCAAATATATGAACTTTTTGTAAAGATGAATTGTGGAAAATATTTAAATTTTGAAATTTTATGAAATATTGTGTCTAGTTTTTGCTTTGCTCCAATTGTTTCCTGTTTAAAATATATTTTATTAACATCTAATTTTATTATTTCCTGTTTAAGAGATATTTTATAGACATCTAGTTTTAATTGTTTCATGTTTAAGAAATCCTTTAACACGATAATATTTCTCGCTATCAACTTACATCTATTGATATTTAATTATTTTTTTACTCAAAATTTCATAGCATAAGAAACACTTGCATGTTATTAAGATTCTTATAGAAAAACATT
>JAPDSC010077146.1:0-15072 GCA_026290005.1 Latrodectus geometricus | reverse complement strand
TATATATATATATATATATATATATATATATATATATATATATAGCTAGGTTATATGAATATCCTAAAAAAATAATTTTCTGAAGATTTAAAAAACTTTCCTGTAGCTTCAGAAAAAAAATTTTGATATATAAGTACCAAGTTATTAACTGAATAATTATTTTCTGGATTTCTATACGTGGATTAAATTGTCACCTCGAACATGGATGCTTGTAAAAATTTAAGAATGCATTTCAAACTGAAAATCATGGTGGAATTAGGTTTCACAATGCACTTCAAACTGTAGATCATTGTTGAATTAGGTTTTAGAATGTACTTCAAATTATAGATTATGGTTAAATTAGTTCTCAGAATGCATTTCAAACTATAGATAATGGTGGAATCAGTTTCCATGATGCACTTCAAACTGTAGATCATGGTGGAATTAGGTTTCAAAATGCACTTCAAATTGTAAATCATGGTTAAATTAGATTTCATATGCATTTAAAACTATAGATCATGGTGGAATTATGTTTAAGAATGCATTTCAAATTGGAGATCATGGTTGAACAAGCTTTCAGAACTCACTTAAAACTGTAGATCCTGGTTTATTTACTAACACTTGTGAGCAAAAAAAAAAAAAAAAATGACCCTAGATCAAGAAACAAGCTAACCAATCTTGCTATACTTAAGAAATAGTAATCTTGTTAATAGAAAAAAAATAATGTTTTCCACTCTCTGTTTTCACATTTTCTTTCATAAATGCTTATATAATTGTTGAAAATATTCAGTCATTAAAAAGCTGCCATTGACTGATATTTTGTACTGACAGCATTATCGGCAGTCAAAATATACTCTTAATATTTCAACGGTTTATTAGCCTGGATACTTTATTGATATATCATAAAACAAATAGAATAATAATATTATAGAAATGAGCATCAATGTAGACCATGACATCAATAGTTCTATTTTGAGAAGCTATACAACCTCCAGTTGAATATTATTGAATAAAAATTTGATGGTAGAAGATAGTTCTTGTAATTTTTTGCCTGTATATAGTTAAACATCAAATCAGCTATCCTATTTCCACAAATAAAATATCTTTTTTTCGGTTCGCAAAACTAACCAATAATAAAAAAACTTGCTATATTTTTTTTAATTTTCCAAATTTATCATTATTTAAAAATAGTTTTAAAATAAAAATCCGAGTTCTCTTTCTCTTTTGTTATATATAAATGCTATATTTAGCCAATTTTACAACCATCCAGTAAATCATTTCGGAATTATCGCCAATAATAGTCGTTGTTGTCGCCAATCGCAATATTATCCAGATAATGTTGTTCTGTCGATGTTATCTTTTGTGTTTAGGATAAATATAATTGGTGCATATCTCAAAGTAATTGTTGGCGCCAGTGCGTTGAATGTTGGCTTTTCTTTCTTTCGCCAAGCGCTCCAACAACCCCAAAAGACTATAAAAAAAGAACTCAAGTTAGGAGTGGTCTTATCGTTATTACTTTGTATTTTTGATATACTCTTATGTATTCTAATTTCAATATAACAGCACTTTAAATTCCTTTGTAAGTAGTAATAAATAGAAAATATTTTCAACTAATATTTTTGACTTTTTACACTACAGTAATTAAAGCGAACTTTTCATAAAAGAAGTTAAGTAAAAATATCTTAAAACTAGTAACATAATTTTAATTACTTATGTATAATCCAATTTTAAAGACCTACAAACAACTCAGTTAATATGAAAGTAATTAATATTTTTGGTCCATATTCCTAAGTCTACAACGAAATTTAATATATTTACATAAAATATTTTATACCAAAAAATGAAGTACTAATCACTCATTTTATCATTTTTATATTTGAACTATATATTATTACCCAACTACATTCTCAAGTTAGTTTGCCTTTTTTTTAGATTCATCAATGTGAAAAGATTTTAGTCGCCATAAAATGGTAAAAACTCATTAAATTTGTTTATGAATTTATCTGCATTTAATGAATCACATAAATAACTTTTTTTTTCACTTTCTGTGTATAGGGTTCTCCCCCCCCCCCCCTGCGTCATTAAGACCAATGTTTTGCCATAAATAAATAAAAAAAAATTTAGCTGAGTTTTTATCAAAAAATTTTTAAAAGCTTTCGCATATATCTTTGATAAATCTCCGTCGAAATCATTAAAAATGTCTTAACTAGAATTTATGCTAAGTGCTTCCATTAAATTCGAAGACTTCATTAAATTTCCCAATTTCATGTAGTCAATTTTTGTTTGGTATGCAAACCGCGAATCATTAGAAAATATTGAAGTTTAAAAGTTGCTTTATTGCTTACAATGAATGCTCTGGTCGGATCATTAATTAATCCTAATGTTTTCTATGCAGTAATTACCTTTTTAGTCAGAAGGAAACACGATTTCATAATTAGAAAATTTTGATAGGGAAACTATCTATGATTATTTACTGTTCATTAATAATTTGTTCCAAAACTCAATCGGTAATTAATGGAAAGTAAAAGACGTTGACTATGAACTCATTATGGGTTTACTTCCATATTATAAATAACACTAGAAATTCCAAGTAATTATTTGTACATCTAAAAAACTTCTCATTATTAATCCATTTTAATGTTTTTTTAGTTCCAATTTAAAATCAAACTTATTAAAATAATTTATTTTTCATATTGAAAAAAAAACTATAAAAATGAATTATTCCATTCTTCCGGTTATGATTCATTAATTTTTTAATGACTCCCACGTGAGATTGAAATTAATTTTTTCTTTGTTAATTCAAATCATTGAGGGTCTTTTTTTATGAGATGATGAGTTATGGCGCATTTGCTTTTTGATATTCATGAAAAATAAAATTCTCCTATAATTGAGTCTCTGTTTTTCATGTTTCTTAATACATCTTCTGTTAAGATCTCAAAAACGTTTAAAGTGTCACATCTCGCGACACATTTCTGAGTGGGTTTCTTGCAAATGTCATTCACTGAAGTTAAGTAAGCAATTCAAGTATTTATTCTTTCCTGTCCAACTACATATCCGACATGGTTCACATTCCAAAGAACGCTATTTTTAACTCTTTATTTGAAAAAACCCTTAAGGAACATTCGAGGAATACACAAAGGAACACCTAAAAGAAGTTGTATTTACATTTTTTTCCAAAGAAAGTTTACTTTTTAATGATGAAAAAAGAATCTATGTATATTTTATTTTGAATTTGTCTCGTCGTTATTCTTATTTTCACCATGAGCCTTGCCAAGATGTGCTCCAATTTCTGCTACTCTGTTATTCACGAGTCTACCATCCTTCAACCATTGTCTCTAACTTGGCTGATCTTTTTTTTTTTTTTTTTTTTTTTGCCTGAACATCTCTCTCTCTCTCCCAATCCAAAATAGTCAGAGTTGACGCATACCATCCATCTTCGTCAAGATGCAGAGGAGATAGCTGCTATCTAGTACCGTCGACAGTTCTGTTCTTCTTGATGCATGGGATGGGGCCTGGAAAAAAAAAAAAAAAAGAATATATCGAAGGCAGCACTCGTGCATTTTGAATGTCACTCATTGGAATACACTAACCACGTGTGATATCCTTCTGCCGATGATGAAAACATTGAAAAATTTAAAGGCAATTAGAGAACATAATAAAAAAAATCGTCTGCTATGACCCTTGATGCCAACTCCCCACCAACCTAACAAGTTGGGATGGTGCAAAGGAGTTCTTATTCATCCGTCTTGTTTCCGAAGTTATCCTTTTAATTTAGATTTCTTATTGGATGTCATTCCAGCGAGTTACCCGCGTAATTCTCAATAGTCCGTTACTGGACAAACAATCATTCCTGCCCTGGGTAACCGGTTGCAGGTCAAGTGCTAAGGAACGTGCTTGGAAGTTGGCTCCGAGAGTCGTTTATCTTCGTCACTGTCCGCTTCGAGTTTGTTCCGAGCTCGAAAATGGTGGAAGTTAACGACAATGAGAGTTCTGGTTTCTCGAAACAATGACATTCTTAAAAAGAACATCCATTTAATAAAATTGAAAAGCTCATACGAAGTAGTAAACAATAATAGAAGGATTCTAGATTTATTCTTTAATTTTTGGTAAAGGATTTTTTTTAAAAGTGTTCTTCTTATTAAACAAACATTTCTTGAATAATTGACACTGTATCAGTAAAACTACATTCCAAGATTCATTTTATAGATTTTCTATGACAAGTTGAATAAGGAAAATTCTAATTTCTTAAACATTCTATTAGGTTGGGAAAAAAGTTATCCATTATTTTTTCGGTAGACGTCTGTAGTGATCGCTATCTCGTGAGGTATCTATCAAGCAATTTCAAATTTATGCTCATTGGAAAGGTGACATTTCACACTAAAATATTCTGTTGCGGTTTTTTGTTTGATTCATTCAGTTATGAGTACAAGGTTTTAAAAATAGAAGACAACAAACAGAAAATTCGATACATTTTAGTTTTTCTTTTATAATGGTGAAAATGCTAACCAGCTGGCTAAAATTGTGAAAGGTGTTTATCGTCCTATATAAGACTGTAACAACCAGTTGCGTACAATTTTTGTTTCGTCGATTCCGTTCGGGTATTTTTGATGTTAGAGATGCACCTCGCATGTGGATACAGCATCGTCGAAAATGTCTATAAAATGTCAAAAATGATCAAACTTGACAGCATGTCAGCAGCTGCAACTTCGCACAAGACCAAAAAACTACATGAAAACTGTTTTAAGCCTTTTTACAAAGCGAATCTGAAAGAAGTTACAAAAAGTTCACGTAAAAATAATGGATTTCTTTTTCCCCAAACTAATATTTTGAATTGGAATTTCCGTGTTTATTTTTCCCAATTATATATATTTTTTTTTTGGATCAAAACTTAAGAAGTTTAAATCTGGAATTTCTCACTTTTTATTCGTAGTTAACGTGACTTGTTCGTTTAAAATAAAGCCCTTAGCTATATTTTTAATTTTAATGAGTGTATCTGGTTTCGAATGATTTCCTTTATTTTTATTTTAATGGAGTCTTACAATATCACCTCAAGGGAAAAGACTTCTGATTTCTTAAAATTTTCAGAAGAATGTGCTATTGTTGATTAGTTGCTATTTGTTGATTAGTATCAATATTTTAAAGAAAATATCAACTTTTTAAGAAATGATAAATTTTTTGTTTTGCAAGTGTGATAAAAAATTAAGTGAGTGTAGCTACATGAGCAGAAAGAATGCTGTCATTTTAAACAATATTTCAATTTTAAAACATAAAATTTAAAACGTCAATCATAGGAGCTCATTTGTTCAAGGTACAAAATTATTTGAGCTTGGAATTATTTCATTGTAATAAACAAAAAATAGCACCCATATCTCGTTTGCAAAAGAGTAATTATTAATTTTGAAAATACTGGTTCAATAAAATTTCTACAATTGTTGACTCGATTTTATCTACTATTAGTCTATTATTCTGTATCGCCAATACAGTATAATACTTTAGAAGTCTATTATTCTGTATCGGTGATATATTTTGAACTCAATTGTATACTTCATGGTATTTTAACATGCGCCATCAGTAATATAAGAAAACGATTCCAGCTTAGTTTGTTGTTATACGGCTATTTTTCCCACCCTTGAGTTAATTTGCGCTGGACATACAATTGAAAGTATACTCCGAACCTCTACACACATCCTCACCCGAAGTGGGAGTCGAATCCACGAACTTTTAAACTCTAAACTGTATAGAAATTGCTTATGCAAAAATAAGTCAGTAGTTCTTAATATAGCACAATATTATTCACATTTAAATTATCAACAAATGTCAGATGTTATAAATTTTTCCTATACTGGAATATTATACAGTAATATTCCAGAGTGGAAATTAACAATGTTCTTTCCTAATTGCATTTCAATTATAAATGTTCCTTCTCAAATGCAATGAAGAATTTTAATACTTTTTATGTTTAACCTGATATCAATTCAAATAATTATGTGGAAGTTAGTTTTTCTTTGTTTGAAAAAATTAGACATTTTTTAGGCATTATGAATTTATTTAGTATTATTATATATAATCTATATTATTTTAGAAAAAAATTATAGTATTTAGAATTAGGCAATTTCTTATATAATTTTTTAGGCAATCTCACAAAATTTTTTGACATACATTTTCATTGAAAACATAATACTACTCAAAAAAGAGAAATAAAACGTTTCTCATAGGAGTTTTAATATTCAGCTACATAAATACTTAAAATCAATATTTTTATCTGCTCATATGTGCTTCTTTTACATAACAATTAATCCGATTTATACAGTAAAACTTTATTAATTGGAAAACAACAGCTATATTGATAAAACAGCTATATAAATTTTAACTTAGCTATATAAATAAAAAAATCCTCTCGTATTTAATCTTTCGCTGTTGAGATTTATTTTTTCTTGACTTCTTGCGAAATCAGGATCAAGTCTCGTCCGTTAAGTAGTTTCTTAACCTTGACTTAAGCAGGATTTGCAGGAAAAGCTTAGACTTGGTTAGTCATTGTCAACAGGAATGGGATGCGGAGAATCGATTTACCGGACCACCGATGGATTATCGATTAATCGATTCTTGGCGCCTCTGTGGTTAGCAAGGGACGAAAGGATTCGCCTATCTTTCCTAAAAGAGTCCTCATTAAATAGCCATTCAGTGCCCATCCTCACGCCAAATGAGAGATTCGCTCGCAAACAGTCCATTCAAATGCTCCCACCTGAAAACAGATGAGAGTGCTTTATCAGGTCCCCCATACCGCTCATTGTCCGCTCCCAAATGATTTATGCAGCGTGATTTATTGCAATTGCCAACGAACGTGAAGAAAGTAGCTCCGAATATCATTAATTGGGTTGGCAGGCTTTTTAGGCGCCAAAAGAATCATGTTAGTTACTTAGCAGACAGTGATTTAGGTAACTAATTGTTAAAATAATATTTGTCAATACTTGGAATGTATTAGTCTGAATAGAAAGAATAAACTTAATATTGTGCATAAAATGTGCAAAATCGTGGTTCATCGAGTGAAGTATAATCAATCTGTTTGGAAGGATGTATAGTTATTTTAATACCATCATAAGGACCAGCGTCATGCTTCAGTCATTTAAAAATATATCATTCGGTATAGTAACTTTTATATTGCTAATACATCCCATCGAGGTTTGAAACGACATCAGCAGTAACTTTTAACCATCTATCTGAAATGCTTTTAGATCGGATGTCAGGTGGCGTAGTGGTAACTCTTCGCTCTCCCAAGACACTGGTATTCGGGGTGTACATAGTCTTTTTTTCTAATGGCGTGCACTTGGGTGGTTAACCGTTTGCCACAACAAGGCAGGAAACTGCTACTCATTTATCGTTACCCGGTGGACACCTGTGAATCAAGTCACGGAGGCGAGTCGCATTACCCACGTCACACCACCACAAACCCGTTTATAGGGTTGGCCACATTCATCCATCATCTGAGGAAAGGACAGAAACACAGAGAAAGAGGAAGTACATCCATGCCCGAGCAGGGATTCGAACCCAGGTCCTCCCCATCCGTAGTCAGGTACGCTAACCACTAGACAGGGAAGGCGGCTGTACAACGTCTACTCGTCCCTTTAATGGGACGATAAAACTGAGACCAAGCATGTTTAGGACTAAGCACTGGGATATTCACGTTATGCTGACCACCTAACCTGGACGCCACTCCAGGGCCCTCGGTCAAGAAAGTAGATATGGACACTGTAGGTTTTGGCCTATAGGGGATGTCATGCCCTTAGTTAAATTTAATAGTTAGAATTAAGCTCTATGATACGACAGCCCATTGGGGGTAGGCAAGACCTTTAGTTCCATATCTGTTTTCTTGACTGAGGACTTTGGGGGTATGAAGCATATGTCGCGGTAGGTGATCAGCCTAAAGTTCCCAAGCATGCTTGGTAATATCTTTTATCGACCTACTGAAGGGATGAAATTTTGAGTTGGCCCTCCCCAGCCCGAGGATAGAACCTCTGACCAATGTGTTGAGATCGATAAATGATACCACACACAAATAGTTCAATTATTAGATTCCCATAAATTGCTTTTTTCCATTTTTATTTGGTTTATTTGAATGTTCACGTGAATTTTTTTTTTTTTTATCTACCTTTTCTAAAATAACTCAAAGAATATACCCTTTTTAATAATGTTTATTTTTGAAATATTCTATATATTATGCATTATATGTTTAGTTACTTATTGTTTTGAGTAAGAAATACTTGAATGAAGTATTGAAACTACATTTTTAGTTGTATTAATTAATTCGGATTTAAAATATTTATTCAGGGTAAAAACTGCCAATTTATATTCTCCAATTTCAATTCATATTATTTATTAATTTTCTCCGAAATTTGAACTTAGTTGAATCTTATTAACTGTTCCATTCACAATACTTTGACATAATTTTCTGTCAAAATAAGCAGTAGACTATCTCATATATTAGGTGAGGTTATGACAGACATTTTTGGAGCTTTATGCTAACATGCTTGTAGTTCACATTGAAGAGGATAACTGGAGTAGATTATTTTTTTTATAATTAAATCATTTCATTTGTCATTCATCATTTCATCAATCATTTGCTATAGGTATTCGTTTATAAGGTAGGCAACCATTCACACTTCATTCATACAAGAAAAATGACAAAGACTGGACAGAGAAAAAGTTCATCCATGCCCGAACCGGGATTTGAACCTAGGACCTCCCTATCCGCAATCAAGCAGGCTGATCACTAGACAGAATAGGTGGCATTTAATATTTTAAAATAAGTTATACTTGGGTATACATACATTTTTGAAGCGTCTATAAGTTCATCGTAAAAAAAATGTAATGTTTAATGTAAATGTTATACAATTATTAACTTTTATTTATTATAATTTAACTACTTTAAATTTCAATATTTGATAACGTGAAAATGGTTACTACCATTTGTGATTAAGTTACTATAGAAATATTCTTTAGTGATAGTCAGTTTGGATTAGTTTGTAAATACTTCGAAATCAACATTTTTCATTTGTGTCAGCATCTAATTTCATATTTTTATCAGGTATGAATATTATACATAATATGTTTATCCGTCTCAATACGAAAGGTATTATCTCATGAAATTTGAGAATCCTTTGCAATCATCAAAGTCAATTTATCAAATGCAATTATCAATCTGATTTCGGTGCAACTCACGACACCTTCCAGTGTTACGAGTCTCACATCTTTACCTTCATTAGATAACACTCTTCGTTAACAATCCGCATGAGTGGGTAAAACTCTCCCCAATTCCTCAGGAAGATTCTCGAGCATTTAATGAAGGGGCGAGCACAGAAGAAGCAACAAAAAAGAAAAGAAGAAGCCAACGGTCCAGACTGCAACAGCTCGTTCCCAACTCTTCCCTGGAGTGCTTTCTCCCTCAAGCAATGCCAACTCATTAGCTGCTGCCTTTACTGGTCACCTAATGGTTTATTTCGTATGCTCTGCTCGTCCACCCCAGAAGTTGCTCTGGACACTCTCTTGCGGATGGATGCGGCTCACGAAAAGATGGTGGCCGGTTTGTTCCTCGAGTCGTGCTCTGGCGGCACGACTGGTATCCTTGCCTACATGATAAGAAGTTCCTTCGAGCTCTGAAAAGGCCTGGCATTGCGGCAGGTGGCCCTGTTTAGAAAACGGTAGTCGTCCGGGTGCTGGAACCTTGTAATTTCGTGACCCCAGCGCGAAAGTTACACCAGGGGTTGATGATGGTAGCCGGACGACGTGATGCTTCGGCTAACTATCAGGTGGGGGAGGGTCATCGGTGGGGACCTTCAAAACGGTACCTCGTGTTTATTAATCGTGGTTCTAACGGCCGTGGGAAGCGTTGGAGTTGAAAACAGCCGTTTCTGCGTTGAATATTCCACCCTGATCCAAAGCCATATCCATGGAAAGTAGATTTGAACTGTATACATTGTGTAGAAATCTAATAAAATCCATACTTCTAAAGAATTTTTTTATTCAGAAGCAATTTTTTAGTAAAACAAAATTAATAAACTACTAATATGCTCACAAATTTATTAATAATTTATAAATTGTTCAATAAGTAATAAAATTATTTGTTCCACAAATACATTTATGAATTGTTCACAAAATGCAAAATTATTTATATGCTAAAAAAATTTTTGTAAAAGAACCAAGTGAAAAATAAGTAACAGGTACTGGTAACTGGTTCTGAAATAACTGGCTTAAGTATTTAATTAAACTAAAGAATAATGCAAAACGTGATAAATTGTAATATTGTATATAATTCAGATAAGTAAAATGTATCGCATAAAATTAATCGTAATATTTCTTTTTGATAAATTGATGCAGATGCTTGGAAATCACTTAACATTGTTAACTGATTAATGGAACGTAAAATAAGCCCGAAACCAAAACGATTACTCTTCGAATACTCATTAAAACGTTATAAAGCTTGCGAATATTTCAAAAGACTTAGTAATTTTGTGCAAATGAGTAACAAAATAGAATAAAAACATCATAGAAAAATGAACAAAATTTGTTAAGTGTTTCCGAAATCATTGTCTCATTATGAATATTTGAATACTCATGCATCAAGGAAGATTGGTTACTAATATTCTACTTGTGATGAATAAAAGGATAATTTAAGAAGTTGAGGGGGGGGGGAGAATACTAAATAAAAATCCCTGTGTATTTCAGTTTAAGCATTCAGACATTTATCCAAGTTAATATTAATAGAAGATTCAGCTTAACTAATGAATATTTTATTCAGGAGCCATAGTGGTCTGGTTGGTTAGGGTGACATCCTCGTTAGCGGAAGGTAGTGAGTTCGAATCCTGGCTTAACCAAAGATCCGTCGTGTTCACTATTGGTAATAGGGGCACGTAAAATATAGCGTGGTCACAATGTCCTCAATATTCCTGTTCCAAAATAATACCTCTGTGGGTGGTTGGAGCCAGGCTTTGGGTCTTCTCTGGTTTCAATCTCTAAATTGGAAGTCCCAGATGGGGTGCTGCAATCTATGAGCCAAATTTGTACTTCCACCTTCGAATGAGGGTGCTCTATTCAAAAATGGAAGACACTTCTTCTAACATCACTCGCCCATTTCCTGATGGGTGGGCTTGGTTTCGCCAAGTGTCACGTGTAACAACAACACATTTTATTCAGCAATAGAACATTTCATAAGAATTTTATAAGGTTTATGTTAATCAGGTTACAACAATACGTATTTGGTAAATTTTATTACTATCATTATTATTTAAAACTAGATTATTAACTATATTATTATTATCTAATTATAAATCACTACTAAATCACCAAAACACACCACTCTAGTGGTGAGACATCGAATCTTACAGAGCTTCTAATCTATACGACAATAACATCTTCCCATATAATTTGTCTTGAATATGAAATCATCAATACAATGTGGTTTAACATGTCATCCATAGACACATGATCCAAATAGCTTATGATTCAATTTCAAATACGTTTTGGGCAGAAACCGAAGAAACAAATACTATCAGTAACAAATAATTGTTCATAAAAAAATCATTTTACCATCTTCTAAACATGCTTGGATAGTTGAATAATCGAATGCAAGGATCTGTTAACTCTGAAACTACCTGAAGATATCACCCGTGCCGGAAAGCTTTGTCGACTCAGCCACCAGCGACATTAAGTTGAAACTTCTGGCCATCCAGATTTAACTCGCTCGCTGTAAATCCTCTTCCTGTTAAGGATTTCGCCGGAGAGAAGTTGGGAAAACGTTTCCGGGCCTGTAAGGACTGAAGAAATTGGGATTTATTATCGCCGTTTTCTCTCAAAGTTATCCGGACATTCCAGTGGCGTGAAAACTAAACCACGCCAGAAGTTGGCGAATAGAGAGTTGGTACGATGACGGGGAATTGTTGGTGGAGTGTTAAAATCCTTTTGCGGTGTTTTAAAGGAATGTCAGCGAGGAATTATTTCGGTCCTTTAGATTAAAAGTGGAGCCTCTGTGTTTATTGTCTGGAATTAATTTACCGTACAGGACTTTGTTGGAGGGCGTCAATGTAATCTGGAATTGTTCTATCGAAACGCCTTTTCTGGCGAGATAGTGGAATTAAATTTAAATTTGATTAAGGATAACCAGAAAATCATTCGTTTATTAATGCTCATTTTAGACATTGTATTAGTAATTATACACTATTTGATCTTTAATTTGTTAGTAGTATCTCAAATTATCGAGATAAAAATAGAAATAAATGTGTAATTGGTAATTGTTTCTCGTAAAGTGGAATTTGACTGTAGTAGTTGCACCTAATCATTTTAAAAACATTAATGTAGCGATCGTAAACAAACTTATAACTAAGCTCAACAAGACTTTATCAGTGTTAATAATAAATTAAAACACTTTAATCTGTGACTAAACAGAACTTTTAGGAAAATTCCCTTTACAAACTGATCGTTGTAAATAATGCTTAGAACAGTCAGTAAATTTATTCGATTTGCTAACAGTAAAACCACAAATAATTACATTTTACGCTTTGGATTTTCTCTATATATAAGCAATAAAATACATTATTAAATAACAAAAAAATTTCTTTTATAAAAAATAAAATTCAACGGAAAAAAGTATAAAATAAAGTGTTCAAGTTGTCATTCACATTTATTGGTTTAAAGTATATAATTTAAAGATTGGCGATAAAGTATACCATAAGTTCAATTGTTTGAACTATCGCCAATTTTAAAGTATTTAGATAGTGTTCGAATGATTGGATTTACATTTTCAATGATGAATATCATTTATTTCTTTTCATTGATGACAGTAGCTTGTATATTTGTCAGCTTGAACACAATCCATACTTGGCCATAGTTACGTCAATTTTTTTATTGGGCCAACTATTAACTTTTGTTCATGCTGCAATTAATCTTGTGATTAATTTTTGTTCAGACTACAAATTAATCGGATTAATTTTAATTCCTGTTTCAAAGTTAGTCTTCTGGTTAGTTTTCGTTCATACCAGAAATTAGTCTTCTAGTTTTCTCGTAAATGACAATTTTGCTGTCGGTAAAATCAAATTCACAAATATCATTTTGTTGGTATGAGAACACATTAAATTACTCTTACCATAATCAAAGATTTTAATAAACTCAAATGATATCTACCAGATTATTAGATCTTTTTAAAGTAAAACATATTTAAGGAATCTTAAAAACCTTTCTTAAGAAACTATAAAATAACTAGATGAACTATAAAATGTTATTGTTGTATCTAGCAAAATAAAACTTACTATTCTTTGTATTATTAATTATAAATTTTTCCTTGATTTGGTAATAATATTTCTATCTAATGAAATGATTTCGTAGTAAAACTAAATGTCATTAAACTAAACTAATGTACTAAACTAATATTTTCGACTAAAATGCTTTAATATGCCTATTAAAATTTAACTACTAAAATTCAGATAACTTTTTTGAGGACATAATATTAGGTTGGGGAAAAAGAAATCCATTATTTTTACGTGAACTTTTTGTAACTTCTTTCAGATTCGCTTTGTAAAAAGGTTTAAAACAGTTTTCATGTAGATTTTTAGGTCTTGTGCGAAGCTACGACTGCTGACATGCTGTCAAGTTTGGTAATTTTTGATATTTTATAGACATTCTTGACGATGTTCTATCCATGCGAGGTGCATCTTTAGCATCCAAATACCCGAACGGAATCGACGAAACCAAAATTGCGCGTAACTGGTTGTTACAGTCATATATAGGACGATAAACACCTTTTACAATTTTAGCCACCTGGTTAGCATTTTCGTCATTATAAAAGAAAAACTAAAATGTATCGAATTTTCTGTTTGTTGTCTTCTATTTTTAAAACCTTGTACTCATAACTGAACTAATCAAACAAAAAAACCGCAAGAGAATAGTTTAGTGTCAAATGTCACCTTTCCAATGAGCATATATTTGAAATTGTTTGATAGATACCTCACGAGATAGCGACCACTACAGACGTCTACCGAAAAAATAATGGATAACTTTTTCCTCAACCTAATATAAATTTTTGCAAAATATTGCACAACTATATACATTTATACATAAACACTATTAAATAAAATTTTCCAAACAAAATTCTAAATTTTTTTTTAATTTATATTCTATATATTGATATGAAAACATCAATTCTATTATTTGATTTCAAATTTAAGATATTCCCCATTTTCAAATTCAAGATTAGCATTATCTTTTTTATTTGGAAAATAATTTAAAAATACTTATATAAATATTGAAAAACTAGTTTTCCGCCCAACATTTTTCAAGTTTTGAATTAAACTACAAAATGAATATTTATCATTTTCCATGATGTCATAAAATGTATAACAATTACAATTTCGTAAACTTTTATGAAATTATACATACATGAAATATTCACTAAAGTTCGAAATAAACGGAAATTTTCCATTTAATAACATGAGTTAAGTTCACGGAGAACAAACATCATTACTTTTATCAAATATAAATTACTTTTCTCCAAATATGAAACCACAGAAAACACAGGCGTTTAAAAAGGTCAATACATGAAATGAAATATGGTTATAGCCTATATCAAATTCTTCCTATGATTCAAAACAACTGTTGAGTTCCTCCGAAAACAATAACACAAACCATTATCAAGAAATAAATCATTTACTTTTGACTGCAACGTTTAATATGTTTTTCATCTTGAGCTTTTCAAAATATCCTTTTTGATGCGCTCATTATAAAATTGTTTCCAAATCTGTTTCCATCTTTTCAGAACCGTTGAATTATTTTTTTTACAAATAATGTATGCATATGGATTTTTATTCTGTAAAGAAAAAACATATTATTTATTTCGGACTAGAATTATATTATATAAACTTTCGATTTTTTTAATCAAAATAAGAAAATGGAATTACGTAAAGTTATGGATTTAAAATTACTTTTCTTATAACCATTTACAGTTAAAAACAATTTGATGTGTCCATAAATAGTCAACTTATTTTCAACGTATTCTAGTGTATATTATATATATATATATATATATATATATATATATATATATATATATAT
>JAPDSC010077143.1:18453-48885 GCA_026290005.1 Latrodectus geometricus | reverse complement strand
TGATATTTATATAAAAAATTATTTTATATAAAAGTCAAGCTTATTAGTTTTATTTTTAATATATAAAATATTGAAATAAAAGGGAAAAAATATAGAAATTACAGAAACATAAACAATTAAAATGAAAATAATGACATAGAAAAGAATAAAGAACCAGTAATCATATAATTTGATACTTTTAAAATTTCTTTAATTATCTGGAATACTTAATATTACTTGGCATTTCTATCAGTAATTAAAATGTCTTTAATATGAGAAAGACATGTTTTCTTAGCTTCCTGTATTAAGGGATGTAACACAAACAAATTTCGGAGTAAAAATTGTTTTGTAAAAACCAAATTTCTTTTCAATTCTTCACCAATACTCATTGCCAAGCTAAAAAGCAAAAGTATAAATATTAAAACAAAATAATGACAAAAAAAATATGCATCCATTAAGAGCACTATATAGTCAATAAAAAAATAAATAATGCCCATAAACTACAAAAAAAATTATAAAAATAGCTATAACAAATAAGTAATTAATAATAAACAAATATCAGGAGACAATTATTTTTTAAAACATTTTATTTGGTTTTATGTCAGTAAAACTATTGCTAAAAATATTAGTAAAAATAATACTAAATATTATTGTATCAGATATAGTTTGTATCTTATTCTATAAAATAGAAATAAAACAAAAAAATGAAAGTTATTGAATTTTGAAATAATTATGTAAGAATCGGGTAACAGGATCTCTTATTTAACATGGTAATAAATATAAAATAAATTATGCATCACAATTTAAAAAATTTTTCTAAAAAAATTATTGGTTTTTTTACTTTGAAAAATAATTAGTTAAATTAAGTCTTTTTATGTTAATTTAGCAAATGTAAAGCTTAATAATTTTTTTATTAAGAAATAGCACTTCACAATTTATATTTTTATCATATGATTTTAAGGTAAAACTTATCTTTCACTTGTAAGAACAATATTTTACTTTTTTAAGCCTAAAATTGATTTTCTACATAAAAATACCTTTGAAAATAGGATTTCACAATTTTTCAATAGACAAATTTTATGAATAAACTTACAAAATACTCATAAGAATAGCTGAAAACTAAATTTAATTCTCAACAATGAATTAGTATACAAGATAAATATAATTTATAAAAGAAATTGAATGAGTTAAAAAAAAAAAAAATAGGTTCTAACCTAAGTTTCTTTGAAGGGAGTTCAATTTCTTTTTTTCTCTTCAGAACAAAGTTCACTAATATTAAAAATTAAATAAAAGAGCAAATAAGTAATGAGAAAATTTTACTTTGTTTCTAAACTTTTGATAAAAATTAGCAATAAATAGAAATAATACCTCGAACAGTACGCATCACTTCTTCATACTGTTCTTTGAGTTCTTCAATTTCATGAAGAAGTAAAGATTCATCTTCTTTTAAAAATTTATGATGTTTTTTAAGAATCTTTGTTATTCGCTGAATAATATCTACAGGTAATGAACTTACAGGCGCTGAATAGATCTGTTGTTCTAATTTCTTATAATAGTACTAGGAATAAAGTAAAGGATGTTTTAAGTCATAAACTTTGAATTTAATATTTTTAAATTATAAAAGATATTTTTGCTTGCCTAACATTTTACAAAAATTAAATTTTTAAAACAAATTTTTCATTTTTCATTTTTTTTTTTTTTTTTTTTTTTTTTTTTAGCTATATTTATGTCTATGATAAAACTATTTTGATTAGAAATATTGATCAAAATATTTTTCTCTTTCCAAAATATAAAATGAGGCAATGAATTTTCTTAATAGTTATTTTTATAGATAGCAATATTTTTAATTTTCTTTTTAAATATAACTCATTATTTTTATATATAGATAAAAACAATAGCAAGAATATTTTTAAAATAAATTCAAAATATTTCTTCAAACATACAGTTATACAATCAGAGAGACTATTCTTTGATTTCTAATGTATAACCATTTTGAATTCAATTGAGAAAATTCAATTGAAATTTATATACAGCATTGTTTAACTATCTAAAAATATTACAAGAATCCATATGACCTAGGAGAAACTGAACTGTTTTTGAGAACAAAATTATCTAAAACATTTTTAAATAAAGCAATTTTTACTAGAGAAATATATATACATTACTCAAGATTCTATTGCTCAGCAAAAATCATTCATATTTTGAAGACTAATAACTATTAGAAATTTCTAAAGAAATCAACTAATATAACTACTATATTTAATTTTTTAAATGAATTACGTGGAATAATAAGACTTTAATTATTCAATAAATTATTGCTATCTTATAGATAGCAATTAGTGAAGAAGACATACTTCTGGCTTCCTCTTTACACCTTTAAATTCATGTTTTACTCTTCTTTTTTTAATCAATTCTTCAGTTTTCTCTGCTTGCTGGAATCTGGAATACATATAAAAATAATATATTAATTTTCAAATATTTTCATTCCCTGGTTTTTTTGACCAATCAATTTTCTGGTATATCTTAAAACAATCCCTTTGTAGTTTTATTTATTAAATATCAACAATTATAATTATTGATGATTGATCAATGAAATAAATTTAATAATTAAAATGCATCAACAAAATTTATACGAATTAAACAGAAGGAAATAAACCAATTTTTTTAAATTTAGAATAAACACTGATAAATATTCAACACAATATTAGCATAATGAGTAAATATGGTTTCATACCTATATTTATTTTAAGTATATTATAACAATCATTTTTTCAGATATATGAATATTTATCCATCTTAGAATAAACATAGATAAATATTTAACAAAATATTAGCATAATGAGTAAACATGTTTTTTCAAATATATTATAACAATCACTTATTTTCAATAGAAACTAAAAAGCATGATAAAATTTTATAGCAAATAAGTAACAAAATAATTTTGTGAAAGCAAACAATATTAACTTCATTTCAATTTTACCACTTTCCAGATATTTAAAAAAATCATTAAAATAATCAAATCTTAATGACTTACATTTATTGAAAATATTTATATTTCATTTATAGAACTTATTTATGAAAATGAATATTCCATACTAATTGTTTATATATGTTACTTAGATATTTCTGTTTTTTCAATTTGGGGAGAGTTTAAACCTTAAAAATCTGTCTCACTTTACTATAACACTATAAATTATACATTTTT
This sequence comes from Latrodectus geometricus, assembly GCA_026290005.1. Taxonomy (NCBI): domain Eukaryota; kingdom Metazoa; phylum Arthropoda; class Arachnida; order Araneae; family Theridiidae; genus Latrodectus; species Latrodectus geometricus. The sequence continues at coordinate 45,701 of JAPDSC010077143.1, read as the reverse complement.
CATGTAAAAGATTACTTCACCATATAAATAAATATAATTCAAATTTTAAATCAACGGAAATAATTATGAAATAAATTATCAGTATTTATGAGCTGTCTATCAGTTTTTTTAACTGTCTATAATTTCAAAAAATATTAACTTCTAATACGGAAGAAATTTTTCTATGTCAAGAAACAGAAAGTTTTAATTTTTTTCGAGAGTAAATCTACAAATTTATAAGAGAATAATTTAAATATACCTAAATTAATAAGTATATTTATGTTATCTACTGTGAGTATAAATTGCTTAAATTCATATTTGTCCTTTTAGTTTTCTTTTTTCATAATTTTCTACACTATCCAAGGTAACTTAACCATTAAATTCTGTGAATAACCACATGTATACTAAAAAAGGAATTCAAGCTCTTGAAATATTTTACCTTCTCTAGCAAAAAAGTAGCATTTTATTTTTATAATGATGCAGAAAAGATATTAACAGGAAGACCAAAGGAATTTTTTTTAGTTTTAGGAATTTTATATCATTTAATAAAAGTTTATTATACATTATAACAAATTATACTCCCTTTAAAATTGTATCGCTAGTATTATAAGAAATGTTAAGAAACAAAACTAATGGCAAATAATTCTGAAGAACTCATTATAAAAGTAAACCATAATATAGAGATTTAGATAGCATAGAATTTGAAAACTTGAGATTTAAATGACAAAATACAAATAATATATTTGCATCAATGAATATATATTTTGTGTGTATTTTAAATTTTCTAATGTAACACACTTCTTAGGACAAATGTAAAAAAAAAAAAAATATGATCTAAAATTTAAAAAGTTCATTTCTCTTTAATAACTGTTTTTATGGATTGAAAATTTTCTAAATTAACATAATAAGTCTTAAAAGATAATTCTTAAAATTTACTAATGAAAATTAATACATAAAATAAAATATTGCCTGTGATGATTAATTAAAATACTTGAGAAAATATCTTTTAAAAATATATTGGTATGAGTGAAAATAATTACTATCTGAAATAAAGTGCAATTTTATATTTATTAATTATATAGTCATATAGTAAAAGATACAAAATTACTTGAATATAGTTCAACTAAAAGCATATAAAACAAACAGTTATAATACAACAGTGCTGCAAATAAAGCTAAGCAACTACACAAAAAAGGATATAGATTATACTCTAGCATATATATATATATAGTGTGTGTGTGTGTCAGTGGTTCATTAAACAATGTACAGTTTAAAATTGACACACTTTAATTACAACATAAGTATTAATATATAAAAAGACATATATATTTTACTGTAGTGCCTTCATGCAATAACAAACAACAATATGACAATGATTGGCGGAATGCCTACTCGCATCCACAAAGCAAAAGTCTTATAATGATGCAGATTTATTACTATGTAATGCTTACTAGTGTCACAAAATGCTTACTCTCTTCTCTCAGGGAGCATACGTGATGCTCGCTAGTAACTATTGACATCTAGTTATGATTTTGGATCCTATACATATATACTTAAACTATCAAGACAAACATGAAATTTATGCTTTTACATGAAACAAATTAACAAAAACCAAATAGAACAGATAATTTAATAAGAAATTAACAATAAAATTTATATTTTTACTTTCAAAATATGATTAGTATTATTTTCTGCTTTTTTTTATTATTAAAAGGAAATTTCATTTGGAAATTTAATTTTAAAAAGGACTAATTATAAATGCAACTAAGTAAAATTCAAAATAATCTATAATAAGAAGCTTATGTAATAGCTATCACAAAGTATATTGCAAATAGCAATTCAAAGAAATCAATTGCAGTTACAAAAAATAAGAAAATGAATTCTTGTATAAATACTGGAATGTTCCTAAATGAATTTTCAATATTTTACAAAATATATTTCACAATTTTTATTCGGAAATTGTAACGAACTTAATAGAAATTTATTACCTTTCTCAAGGGCAAATACATATAATACAATAAATAATTCCAAACATGTAAAAATATATTAAGGTATAAAAATATTTAAGATTTTTGCAAGGAAGCTAATTTTTTACCTTATTTTAGGTTAATTATAAAACCTAAAGTAAGATTTTAAAAAATGCATATTAGATAACAAACATATTTAAATTAATATTTCAAAGATGTATTTTATCTTTTAAGAATGTTTATTTCAGTTGATAGGCTATAAATTTAATTATTTGATATTAAACATAAAACTAAAACTATTTATTATAAAACTCACAATTAATGCAAGCAATGCACATTGATATTTTATAAAGTGATTTGACATAAAATTTACTTATTTACATAGAATAACTTTAAAATATTTTATGGACATATTTTATTTTTCTCAATAATTTGATTCAGAAAGTATATTATATATAATTAAAATTAAAAATCCTTATAATAGATTAATAAAAATACACAATTATTGCAATAAAGCTCTATCTTTATAAATAAAATCCTTATTCTATTTATTAGCCAAATTTTTGTATTGAGTTGAATTGGAAGTGGCAACGCACAATAAGTGAAATTTATAAACTACCTTAAAATATTTCTTAAACTATCTTAAAATAACTTCATTAATGCTTCATTTTGAAATTTTGATTATAGCATATGTAATTTCAAATGTAATTAATGCAGCTTTGAATTTCCTGTGAAATTTCTTATAACATGATATAATTAACTTAAGTGTAATACTTTTTATTCCAGAGTTCTAGACTTACAAAGAAAGATGGGCTTTTTTTTTACTCTTTTTGAACAGCTCGAAGTAAGGAAAAAAATATTTTAGGCATTGAACTCACATATTCTTCAGCATTAGATACTATAAATATATTTATGGCATCAGATTCCTACAAATCCAGGTAACTTTGCTTAAAAAGTAACCATATTTATTATTTTTCCAAAACATGAGAAAATATTGTTTTTTGCAATAAATGTGATTTCCTACATGAAAATTAATGAATTTTTATTTAATGCCTGTCATACTATAAACTAACTTATTATTAGCTTATAGTATGCCATGCACCAAATTAATATTCGTTAAACCTGATATAAATTAATTTAAATAGAATACAGCAAAGTGAGTACATTCAGCTAGTGATATTATAAAAAAAAATCTGCTTAAAACAAAAAAGTTTATTGTTTTAAGCAGAACTATTTTTAAACAAAAAATAATCTATATTAAACAATTAAAAAAACACAAAAAAATCTATTGATCTATCACAAATAAATTTATATAGATTTATTTTATTATTTAAAAAGATTTGTTTCAGAATGTATACTATCTTTTATTCCAATTAAAAATCTTTAAATACTGTATAATGTAAACTATAAAATTAATGTAAGCAAGGTAATATGACATTTTGAAAAAATGTTGTTGTGTGTTTTTGTTACATATGACACTTTCCCAAATTAAGCCCACCCATCAGGGACTGAGCGAATGAAGTTGGAAAGAACGTCTTCTATTTTTGAACAGAGCAACCCCCCCATGAGAGTGGAAGTATGACTTTGGCTCATAGATGGCAGCACCATCTGGGTCTTCCAATTTAGAGTTAGAAGCCAGAGAAGAACCAAGGCTGGCTCCCAGCATCCCCAGAGGTATTAATTTGGAATAAGAGCATGGAGAATATTGCAATCATGTCATATTTTAAGTCCCCCAATCACCATTAGTAAACATGACAGATCTTCGGATAAGCCAGGATTCAATTCCATCTTCCAGTAACGAGAATGACTCCCTAAACAACCAGGCCACCATAGCCTTGAAAAAAATATATTTTGCTTAAAAGAATCAATATATAATTCATTTATCTAATAAAAAGATAAATAAATTTTATTTAGTTATAACTTGTATATATTATACTAGCATATGATATTGTGAAAAAAATTGTAATATAAAATAGCAAGCAAGTTGTTACCTGATACAAATGGGATTATTTTTTCTAAAGCAAAAAAGTAGCATATGATAAAATTAATACTATTATAACAGGTAACCTTAAATATCAGTACAATATACATCATAAAAATAAAATCATTCAAAACTAAACTGTAGAAGTTTTAAATTTATAGAATTTATCATACATTTTTTTAATATGTTCTTTTTTCCTCTTGGCTGATACACCTATTGTCCACATCTTACTATTTTTCCACCTATCCTTATCAATTAAAGCATCAATATCAGTTTCAATTTCAGGTAAAGGTGGCAATTTTTCTAAACCAGGTATTTCACATCTCATTTTACGGTAATTAGTTATTTTCTTATGAGACATCTATAAAAAATTAATTGTTAAAACATTACTGTATACAAATTAATTAATTATCTTTAAAATATAATTTTATAGAATGTTCATAGATAAAACAAGATTTCTGATAAATATTCAGTTTACCATTTTGAAGATACAATAGACAGTTTTTTATACATGAATAAAAATAGAGCATTTTAAAGAGAGGAATATATTACTTTCATTAAGGCATTATATTTTTATATAATTTATAATGCTTCCTCTTTGACAATTTTTTTATGTGGTGAAGGGGGTTTAACTAACAATAACATGTAAATCCTTGTGAATTGGTAAGTGTGAAAAATATATAAAAAAGTAAAAATGAATTCATTTAAAAGTAATTACATATATGGATAGTTAAATTTTTTTTTATAATGCAGATTTTTTTAAACTTAAATATAAAAACTGTTTAATTAAGGAATAAAAAAAATATCTGTTTTAAATGATAAAACAGTAAATGAATAATTTAAATGATAGTAAAAGGACAATATTCATTAACTTTGAGAATAGATTAAAAAAAATGCACTTTTTCTCAATTTAAGAAGTAATGAATGAATAAAATTAAAAATTTAAAAGCATAGTTTTTGAGTACTCAAAAAATTTGTGCTTTTTATGTCATGCACCAGAGAATTCTTGAAGACTTCCAACCAATTACTGATTTGGCGTAATAACATATAGGAATGGAATATCCTTATCCAGCTTTTCAATAGTAGCTAAAAAAGATACTTATATTTTTTACTTCGAGCAATAATATCTTCTACACAGTAAATTTTGCTTAAAGAACTTTAAGCTGCATAGTAGATAAAATAATAACTAAAGAATGTTTTAAGATATTTATAGACTATCAAAATACAGACTTCTGGAAGAAATTTTTTATTATGAGTAATGTTCACATTTTTCTGCTAAAAATGTCCAGAAAACTTTCAAGTACATACCTCAACAGATGAATACAGAGAAAACTAAACTGAAACAGCCACATGCAGTTATTCAACAATGACTGATAAATAAAAGGGAAACAGTGGATAATCATTTTAAAAGGCATTGGCTGAAAAGAAACTGATGTCAGTTAATTGATGTCGGTTTCTTTATACTTCTTCCTGGAGAGTGAATATTGTAGAAACAGTTTTGGTAGAATGTTAATGATTTAATAAAAGGATTATTGAACTATGGCTTTTATAACCACTATATATGTGAGAAATAAACAAATTTCAAATGTGAAGATAAGCATTGATTTTACTACAGTAGGAATCCTAAAAATAAACGAGCAATGCAAAAATTAAGATTGAAAATATAACACAAGTTAAGCATAAGAAATTCACAAATATTAATTAAAAATAAAATCAATTGAAAAATATAGCTATAAAAATATAAAAATGTGTTACTTATTAGAATATTTTGAAGATTAAAAGTCATGAATTTACAAAATCATAAGTTTGAGTAATAGGAATATCATAAATGAATTGTTGCACAAAATTTTAAAAATAATAAAATATTGAAAATTATCAGGATATTAAAGAATAATTAAAAATATAAAGGCAATAAGGAAAAAATGTTTTACAGTTATTTGATATTCCCTTAAAAAATTACACATAATTGTATCGTTATTATTTTTTATACATAAAGAATCTTTATTAGCAGAGTAAATTTTCTAAGAGCAACACAATTTACATAAAAAAATTTCAAAAGTAGGAATACAAATTTTAGACACTTAAAATGGATTTTATGAGTGTATTTATTTCAAATTACAACTTAATAAATATAAATATATATAAAAGAAAATATATTATTTTATAAGAAAAACTTAAGGAAGGGCAAGTCGATAAATATATAAAAACATCACTTCGAAAAATTAAAAGTATGAATATTTGTTTTTCTCATACACACATTAAGAAAAACTATGTTAAACAATATGAGAGGATTTTCTCCAGACATCTTTGTAACTAAATTTTAATTTAATGAAATAATACTTTTAAATAAAAAATATTCAATGATTTGTTAAAATATCGTAACTGTTATATAAGAATATATCCACAAGAATATTTACACTTTTTTAGCAAAGTTCTTTTATTTTTCTATTTCAAATACGAAATCACTAAATAAGCTTTGAGACAACTTTACTAACAAACTTATCCGGCAAAACTTGTTACACGTTTCTATGGAAACACAATCCGATAGTCAGATTATATCTGACTATCGATAAATAAATAGGACTATTAGAATATACAAAATAGTAAAAATAAATCAACTATTAAAATATATCTATAAATGTAAACTTTGATTAAACTATCATTTTTATTTTAAATAGTATAAACTTCCATTTAAATAGTTTTCAATTAGAAGTATCCATATGACGTAGTTCTCCCGTTACACATGGCAACAGTAACGGGGAATTTTTTGTGAACAACAAGTAGACCACTTTTTTTTTTTAATTTTTTTCTCCACACTCTGTCAATATTTTTTTTATTTCCAATGGCGGGCACCTTTGAGCAAGTAAGTACATTAGCCCATTTGCTGCAACAAGGTCAGAAACTGCTACTCGTTTTATCGTTACCCGGTGGGCACATCTGAACCAAGACACGGAGGTACGAGTAACATCGCCCACGCCTCACACCACAAACCCGTTTATATGGTGGGCCACATTCCTCAATCATCTGAGGAAAGGACAAGAAACACAGAGAAAGTACATCCATGCCCGAGCCAGGATTCGAAACCCGGTTCTCTCCATCCGTAGTCAGTTACGCTAACCACTAGACAGGTTGGGCGGCTCTGTCAATATGTCATGCACAAAAAATTTTTTCTTTGTGCATGACATATTGACAGATGTTTTTGTGGTAAGCCCATTTCAGATTTTCAAAAGATTCTGCCATATCAAACATAAAAACTTGTGGTCGTAATTGACAAAATTTTTTTTAAGACACTAAAAAATAAATTGATAGCATTGATTGATCACATCTATTAGAAATTTAAAAAAGCGCATGGGAATTCTTGGCATAAATCATCAATCGTAAGTAATGTTATCAGTTCAAATCCATATCCATTCACCCCATGTGTACCATCTATACATATACAATCAGAACTAAATTTTTTCAGTGCTTCTCCCTGAGCTTTAGTCATAAGTATAAGAACAAAATCATTTTCTTTTAGAAATGGATATTGTGCATTAGTATCTCCCTGAATTTTATAAAATAAAATGTATAAATTTTCTGAATTTTAAATTTCAGGTACCCACGGCTTTACACTGAGCCTATCATTTTCATGTTTCACAGAATTAGACGACAGATTGAAAGATTTTTCATTATTATGTAGATCTTTTTTTGCATGTAAATGCATTCTCTAAGTTTAGCATCAGATACAGAATTTCTAATTTCATCTAAACTATTATCCAGAAAAATTTTTGAAGCAATAATTTTTCTTTCATCAACTGTAAAAAATAAGTGACCCAAATCATTCTGATGCCCAATAAGAACTTTCTGATAAAGCACTAGACATTTACCATCTGTGTGTTCGGTTACTTTTATTGCAGCTGGGAAGTATGCATTTATTTTATTGCTGCAAAGAATTTTCAAATTTTGCCAAAATTTCGCAAAAAGTAAAATTTCCTGAACGGGGTTATCTGAAATCATAATATTTTACACCATATTAGTGTGTTTGTTACCTTAAGAAACAAATTTTGACTTGGTGTTATTTCAATTTCTGCCTTCCATGTCAAAAAAATCATTAAATAAATTAAATTCTGTCTCAGTCAGATCTATATCATGAGCATTTTTTAAATGAAATATTTTTCGATATTCAAAATTACCATGGCATAGGGGTAAAACATTATTACCTGTTTGAGAGATTTTAGTATGATCTTGCTCAACTAGTGTATGGTAGATTACCATGTGATTTCGTTTCAAGTAATTTAACAAATAAGTGTATAAACTCAACTAATGTGTCAAGCTTAATTAATATGATGAGAGAACTGAATCCAACCATCAAGCAATCCACGGGAAATCCAAAACCTAAATTCTCCACTAAAAACCTGCTCCCATGTATTTTTTATATGGGATGAAGTTAATCCATCATTAACACCACCTTACACTGCATCACATTTAGTTATTAATAGAACAGATAAAAACTTTGTTTTGAACATTAACGGCAAACATTACACCGTTTCCATCAATCGATGAAAACCAGCATATCAATTCTCAGATGAAATGGCTAATGTCGAATCAACAATGTCAAACAAAAAGGCTAATAGCTCTGACATTCAGACTCCTTCACAGCTACTGCAAAGTACTAGATGTGGTAGGAAAGTTCATTTACCGAAATATTTAATTACTGAATATGTAATATAGATAATAATGTCTTCGTTTATATATAATAACTTATATAAATTATACATCAAATTTGTGTAAAATCTTAAGAAGTATATAATTCATGGCTTATTCTGTAATTTAAATCACCAGTATATGTCAACATTTTGTAATGATTCATACTAATGAAAATAGTATGTTTTGTATGTATGTATATTTTTCTTAGTAACGGGAACTATTCCGTGTAAAGAGGAGTTTACCGTGAATTCACCACCGAAAGAATGGTAGGAAACTATGACGCAGGTGTTTGACGCCATTGTTCTGTTCAACCAATGAAACTTTAAATTTGATGTATAAAAGAAATACAACATAACTTCACAAGTAGTATAATTTATTTCTTGGAAAAATTCACTGCATTCCTTACTGTTTAAAAATATAATTATTAAATTTATTTTGCATACACAAATTTAATCATATTTTTTACAGTTTATCTTTATTGATTCATTTTAATTTATTCTATAAAATTAATATGAAATATTCATGGTTATATAAATAAATAAACCTTCACATGAAATTAGAATATATTTTATTCTTATCAATAAAATTTCATTACTCAGAGATTTCATAAATAATATTGAACTTATACTCTGCTTCAATATTATTTATTACAATATAAATAATTTACTGTTCATTACTTTTCCTCTTAAAATGAGTACAATGCAAAAAACAGTGCTTGTATAACAAACGAAATAATTTTGACTAAATATCTGAGCAAATTGATATTAAAAATTTAATTACTGTTATGCATTTTTGTAAATAGGAATGCCATGAATTTAAATACAAGAATAAAATATTTTAATAGCATAAAATAAAGTATATATAAGTTATGAATTAGTTCTCAGTTAAGCATTATATCTAAATGCAAGGCATATATAAATATATATAAGAAAAATAAGATTGAATTTTATTTTATTTCATTTTCATGAAAATTCAATATTTAATAATCAGTACAAATTATTACCTGTTACAGATTTTTCAAATTCTTCGAAAAATAAATGTTTTATGTCACGAATTATGATATATTTTTTTTCTGTTTGTCGGAATAATTTCTATCTTTTGTGTCCCACAGACATCTTTGATCTACATAATTCAAGAAATTAATAAACTATCTAAATTATTTTTTTAAAAAATATTTATGGAATTTTTAAAATTTATTATATTATAATCTATATTGATTTATTAAAAATTCCTCCTCATAAAAAGAAAATTTAATCAAGTTAATGGAAGACATTATTGTAAACGCAAGGTCTGTATATCAATAAAATATGCAAGAACAAAGGTTAGTAAGCAAAAACATGTAAATAAAATTCGTGCTGTCGCCGGAGCCCAGTCAAATATGTCTAATTTGCCTGAATACAAAAAGTTTCGCTCGTAACGCCTATTTAAAAATAAGGTGGACTACCTCAACCTAACAATAGACAGAAGACTAACTGGAAACAACTTACCCAAAAAACAAAGACTAAATTTATCACGGCCAAAACTCTCCTATACCCACTAATTTCTCTAAATTCTAAACCCTCCCTGTTTAACAAAATTTTTATTTATAAAGCATACCTCCACCCAATAATCACTTATGCTGTACCAATCTGGGGTGGAGCTGTTATTACAAATTTTAAAATCCTTGAGGCGCAACAAAATAAAATTTTACGAATGATCTCTCGGGCGGGATATTACTTTAGGAATTCCCTTATTAGGGAAAACCTAGGTATATTGTCGCTCGAAAGATACAGTAAATATATCTCCTTCAGATTTTACGATAACTTACCCAAAATTAACAATTCGGAAATCAGGAAATTGAAAATTATAGCCAATACGAAATTCAAAATATTCATAGGCCGAGGTCAGTTCTGAGGATAAAACCTCTCACTAACAACCCCACCCACCACCCGAGATGTAAATACAAAAAAAAAAAGATCTTGACTTTAATCATTTAATTAATTGTAAATAATTTTCTTTTCATAAATATCTCTGTATTATTTATATTAAATGATTTGTACACGTTGTCCTTTAAATTACTTGTTTTTTCTATGTTTAAAATTGCTTTTTTTATGAATGCATTTAAATATATATATATATATATATATATATATATATATATATATATATATAATATATTGTTGTAAATAATACATTACTTAACATATCTTAGTCTTTCTAATAATTATATGTTTTGATGTTTTTCTTGTAAATATTTTTCTTAGTCAAGATCTTTTTATTTTCACAACTTATTAATGTAGTACTTTTATTATTGTGAATACATAATTATTCATGATTCTTTACTTATCTTTTATATATTTGTATTAGTTTTTAATGTCGTTTTCTTCACTATCATTTTGAACATGATATCTCAATAATTTCTTCATGCAAATAAAGCATATCCCCTTATCTTACTTGCCATGCAGAGTACTGCCTCATTGGGGGCACTTTCCTCTATTTCTTATGCAAATCTCATCTTTAGGCAATAACAATTTAACTACCATTGTCTTAGATTATTCTTTTAGGAATAGAAGGTAAATAGCTGAAAGGCTAGAAACCTATCCAGCCCTAGATCCATCTCTCTCGGAACGCCTATTTTGTGACGTTTTCTGACGTCATTCATTCACCTGTTTTTTAATCACCATCGCCGGCGTAGTTTTCCGGCGAATTCCCTTGTAGTTTGCGGCTGGTCTAATACATAGCAACAATTGCTTGGCTGATCATGATGTCATTGAATACTTCTAATGAAATTGATTCAATTTATATCCACATTAAAGAAATACATCTCAACTTATCAACTCTGAATTCTAGCAGACGCTGCAATGCGATTCGGAGTTAGAAACGCCTACCGCTTAGTTTTGAATTTAATTCTCTCTTGCAAATATAATTATAAGTTAGAATTTTGAATTATTGTATAATGCATGTGAAAGGATAAAAATGATTCAATAACTTTTCATTTAAAAAAAAGAAACAGTTTCTGTTAGTTAAGTTCTATCTATTCTTAAGTGTTCTTTCATTGCTGCTCGATAAAAAATTGAGTTAATTAATTAATGTAAGTACATAATACGTTAATTTCTAATTTCAATAAAACAGTTATAAAAGATTCAAAGTGCTAAATAGGAAAATAACTCTATGTTGGCTTGAATCCTAATACTTTGTATTTATATTTTTCATGACTAAAACTTCAGCAATTTCTGTAAAAAGTTCGTTGTTTTGTTCAAGGAATCGAGGTCTTTACCTTGAAAACATTACCAGTTGAAATTTTTTTTCCATTGTTCCGAAGTTTATTAGCTTTCCATTGGAAAGCTAATAAACTTTGCAATTTTATTCTAGAAATTTTACTTTGGTTTCATGAAAGAACATATTACTTTCATAGTTACTAAAATCTTTATAAATTAACTTCTCAAAAAGAATTGAAACTCTACAAATCCTAAGGAGATTGATAAGGAATAGTTTTTATAGAAATTTTATAAATAAAACATTGTTTTTTGTAAAACATAAAAAATCTCATTGGTAGTTTTTATAGTTTTGATCCTCCTTTGTCAATCAAAACTTGATTTATTTGTGAGTGCCTTAAACAAGCTTGACACAGCGAATGAAAACCTGTTATACTATCATTCAAGAGTTTAGCTTAGATATTATTCCTAATACATTAGCCACTTTTTATTCTCTTACTTTATCAATCATATTTAATTATAATGGCTTAAAACAACTGGACATAGTTATTTCAAGTAGTTATCAATTAATTACTATTTTAAGCAACTAAAAGCTATTTTTCAGCCATTACTCAATTATTTAATTGCAGAAGAAAAATTTTTATTTGTAGTAAGCAATGATGAAAGATTTTATTACTTCATATACTTAAGTAATTTAGACTAAATATTTTATGAAATAATCTGTCATATTAAATTAATAATTATGAATTTTATTAAATGGGAAAAAGGTTTTTATTTGTGTAATGCAGAATTAACTTATATGTAATTTATTTTTATTTGTGTTACTGTAATATTTTAAATGACAAAACAAACTAGACAATACAACAAACTGAAATTTTATGTAAAATATGTGATTACAAATAGTGATAACTCAGTAATTTAAAAAATTACTGAGTTATCATGATATTTTTGTATGACATACATTCTTGTAATTTCCTTCACAGTGTAATCTTGTAAGTCTTTATTCTTATTATTTACTATTCTCATTTACCTTTGTTTTAGGAAACATAAGCATAAATAGTAGCATGTTTATTTAAATTTTATTATTACTAATTAGTATTAAAATGTTATTCTGTTGTGAATATTTTTAACCCTTGCAATTAGTTCTTAGTAATCATTATATCAATGTATTGACATTTGTGATGTTTTTTAAAGATTTAACAAATGTTTATACACTACAATTTAAATAAAAAAAGCTACCATAAAAATATGATACATGGAAATTATATTTATATCGAATTTGGCTGCTTATTATTATGTTAAAATATTGAGAATGTATTGAGTATATTAAAAATATTTTTTTAACTTAATATTATAAAACAGATTAAATTAATAGAACAAAAATAAAAGGGTTTTTTCTTACATTTTGCACTATCAGTAATTTCTGTATTCATCAGATTAAAATTTCTTTTTTATCTTCTTGAGAAAAAAACTTAAACAAGAAAATTTTTCTTTCTGCATTTCTGTGACTAGGTTTGAAAGGTTTTACTTAATGTTGTGAAATCAATCCTAAGTTGAAACGATCGCTACTTTGTTAAGTAGTATTCAGATTAATTATTTATAAAATTGCTTTCTCATATAATAAATTGTATAATTCTGTTCATTTTTCAATGACTGGGAGCTTGAATATTGTTCATTCAAAAATATATATTCATATTAGTCTCAGAAAATATTTCTATAAATTCTTATTTGGAAAGAAGAAAACATTAGTGTAATACTAAATATAAATTCTTATCTTTTTCAAACTTTGTATTAAAAATATTTATTAAATTATTCATTATAAAAAACCCACAATCATGTTTAATTTTTTAGAGAAATTAAAACTGCATAGAAAATGCTGACAATTATTCACTATGTAAAAATAACTTTCCTAAATTTGCAATGAATGTCATCTCATTTTATGGTTGAAAATTTTTTCATATTAAGTTTTATCTCATTTTCTATTTGCATGTTCTATTTATTAGACCAAAAATGTACTAGGTCGTTCATGGAATATGTCCATAAACAATATGCCTTAAATAACTCAATGTCATGCATAAATAATTTCAGAATCATTTAATATTTCATTAAGAGTTTTATACCTAAATTAATTAAATATCAATCTCAAAACTAGCAATTTTGATCAGGAGTAACCAAAGACAATCATGTTGTTACGTATTATAATTGTTAAAAATGTAAGAAAGAGGACACTAATGTTTTTTTTTTTTTCCAAAGGTATTATGAAATTTTGAAACAGTTGACCAATGCAGGTGCCTGCCTACCAATTTATTTATAGTTAAAAATCATGAATTGCTTCTACTCATACCTCATCGAAGGTCTCAAACTCTTATTAAATTGCATAATTGAACGGTATATCAGATTATAGTTAAAATACTTTTTGTAACAACTAAACTTGAAAATGTTCTGTACCTGCATAAGAATGTATGCTGGAATATATTTCTTATATATATGTATACCTATTTGTTTTATCTGCAGTAAAGTTTAAAATATCTTCTGGAAAAAAAATTCATATCCATCAACTAAATAATTTATTTCTTCAAAAAAATTTAAATCTACTTTAAATTAAAAAAATATGAGCTTGTCATTTGTTTTAGCATTATAGCAATTAAAATCAAATGGTATGGAAAAATCTGTATCATTACTATCATTGAATCAGATTCAGTCACATCAATCAGAATCACTATCTGCAAAATTTTCTTTCAATTTATCCAGTAATTTTGTAATTTCTTCATAAGTCAATCCATTACTATGTGAAACTATCAAAAATATATTTTCAAGTGACAAAAAAAGCAACTGGTTATAAAGGAAAAAAATTACTAAAATGAGTCTAAATATGCTTTCCTTTTAAAAAATTCTCCTCTCTGATGATTTCTCAGTTTGTAAAACTTTCACTACAAAAGAGCAGCAATTAATCTTCATCAACTGCCCAAAGAAATTTGAAAGGGAGAAAATTGAGCACTTAGGGGGAAAAATCCATGTACAACTGCTCTACCATAGCAATTTTCTAAGATACACTTTTGTGCTACAACAGTTGTACCATCTGGATGAAAAGGTTAAATCTAAAAGTGTGAGCTTTATTTATATGTGTGTGTGTCTTGTATTAAAAAAAAAGGACCCAAGTTGATATCTGAATAATTAATGCTCTTATTATTCAGATATCAACTTAATTATTCAGATATCAATTCAATTATTTTTTAATTTGGTTCTAATTACAAGTGTGGATGTTTGTATTGGTTTCCAATCTAATTTAAACTTTAATATGCAAATTAGTTTTGTGTGTAAAAAGTAACTACTGAGTAAGAAACCATTTAGGGCGATTGAAGTTCTTGTTTTTATGTGTACAATTTTGAAATTATGAATTGTTTTAGAAATGCCATTCATACAAGTGATTAGGATCAAAGATAACTTGAATTCGAGTGATAACTAAATTCAGTTTGCTTAGTTACATATCATTTAGCTATTTAAACCTTGGAATGGATAAGCAAATGGTTCTTTCTTAGTTTATTGGTTGTGTGATAGTTTAATTCAATGATGAGGTCTAATTTCATGGAGATTTTAAAATTTGCATGTTTGAAAATATGTTATATAAAATAATTATAAATAAAAATATATAGAATCAATAAAATCTAATAAAGTATATCTATAAATATGATAAAATAGTTTTTTTATTTTTTAAATAAAATTATTTATTTAACAAATTAAAATTTAATAAATTTCATTTTTGAATTATATAATAAATTTATTTATTAAATAGTTAAAAAATGAACAAGAAACTAAAAAAATTTAAGTTTGGAAATTTCAATAAATTTTGTGCAACTAATTCATTTTAATTAAAAATTGAGTATAGATGTTAATTTAATAAAATGAAATTATCAAGATAGAATCAAATAATATAAAATAACTTATATTGAAACAAAAACAACTCAAAAGTTGATCTGAACATAAATGTATTGAACAAGCCTGTATACCATGTTTTTAACAGTAATTTATTTGAGTAATAATCAAGATTTAAGATATTGGCCATGGTGGGCTGGTTGATTATCACATTGTTCTCATTATTGGTTAGTAGTGAGTTTTGAATCCCAATCCAATCCAAAATTTTTTGTATTCTCTAATGGTGGCTGGGAATGCTCTCCATGTGTGATAATACTTCTGGGTGTCTTTTGTTTTATCCCTATTTGTAAATTATGAAAACCCACTCACCTTTGGGGTTACAATGGCTAGCCCATTAGATGACCTACTCTATAAAGATGTCTTGCTTGGCTTGTAGGTCTAGAGGAGGGTGCTAGCTCAAGTGTAAGCTAATCACTTGGCCATGTTCAAAATTATGTGGTGATATGCAAATATTCCAAACCTATTAATCTTAAGATGCATTTTGGGGCTCACCTGTATGCATATAAAGGTGTCATCACTTCCATAATTTTCATCATAGTCAATTGTCTGAGTATTTGAAAAAAATAACATTAAATATTTTTTTCTTTTCTGCAAAAATGAAGTTTGTGTGTTTCCCATAAAACACTCATTAAAATGTTTATAATCAAAAATATAAAAAAATATTGAATTGAAAAATGAAACTGGATTATGAATATATTTTATTTTTATTTAGTTGCTATGGAGGAAAATGTTTCAAATTGTCAAAATGTGGATAATAATTCTATATCAGAACCAAATTCACCAACTCTTGAAACTGTTTCTGGTTTTTCCAATTGTTCTTCCCCAGTTCCACCTGAACCATTTGAGCCTTTATTTTCAGTCAAGTTTTCTGGCACTGTTGAAAAGGATGGTGATATTGTGAAATACACTATAAAATCAAAAAGAGTGAGTTTGCAGTGTCTTTCCTATGACTTTTCAATTTCATAAAACTTACTATTTTATTTACATTTTAATCATTTTTAAAAGTTAAATTACTTATCTATTATGCTTCTTAATTGTTTATTAAACTTTAATTGTGTGTAGTTTCTCTATTTCTTATGTTCAATATTCTATATATTAAGAATATTAAATAATTTTTCTATATTATATGTTGGAAATCTTTTTATTATTTTAGATTCTTGATGATGCCTCTTATTCAGTGCAAAGACAGTATGAGGATTTTGAATGGTTGGAGCATTGCTTACTGACAGCAAATCCTCTTCCTGGTCTCATTGTAAGTTATTTTGTATATTTAAATTTAATAGTTTTCAATAAATATTTAAATAAGTTTAATATTGCGCATATAATGTTAGTCATTGAACTAATTTTCACTTATATAATTTATTTGTTAGATGACTAAAAATTTTATTTTCATATTTTTTGTATTTTATGATATTTATGCATCAGTTTATTACTTTATTTTTCTCATCTATGTGTATCTGTTCCTACACATTTACTTTATTATTACAGGTTCCCCCATTGCCACCAAAACCTGCCATAACTTCTGAGATGGCAGAAGCTAAATCTAAAAAACAGTTGGGGAATACTACAAAAACGTTGATTGGAGACCAGTATAATAAAGATTGCCTACAATTAGAGCAGTAATAATACTTTTTATTAAAGGAAAATAATTTGTTCTTACATACTTTATTAAAGTTAATTATTTTGCATTAATTACAAATAACAAAATGGCAAAAATTATGTATGGAAAAAAGTATAATAGTTAATAAAAATATTTAAAATTATATGATACTAATTCATGTTAATGTAATATATGTTCACTTATAATGTCAATTTCAAAACTTATTTTTCTTAAAAGTTAACTGAATACAGAGCATGGATACTTTGATGCACAGTATTTAGGATGTCAAAATATGTTGATGTAATAAATCTGTAATAAATCATGTTTTTTAAAAATCACTGTCTGTGCATATAATAAAAATTTTTTCAAAATACTTCAAATCTTATAAAAAATCTTATAAAAGAAAAATAATTTTGTTACTCTGTATTATATTTTTATCTTGTTCATTAAAATTATTCGCATTAAAAATAATTTTGTAAACAATTACAGACTAAATCTAAAATATTCATTATTGTAATATAATTCTGCTATTTGTAGGTACATCCGTCTTCTTTTATCCCACCGATTATTTGGAAAGGATGAAATTTTAGAAAAATTTTTGACAGAAAAAGAGGTAAATTATTTTATTAGTCTGAAAAACCTTTGTGTGTTTTATTTTAAATAAATTTAGTGCAACATACCAAATCATCATTAACTAAATAAGTTTAGAATTTTGATGAGCAGGACTTCTTATCATTTTAAAACTTGAATAAATACCAAACCTTATTCATAATAGGAGAGATTGTTATTTAAATCCCTCAAAAATATATCAGCTTATTTTATTAATCAATACAAGCCAAATAATATTTTAAGTCAAATATGAACATAATATTTCATTTATTTATATATGATAATGAAATTTTAGAATTTCACGATTCATAAGTGTTTTTTTAGTATATTAATTTTTGTCTGAGTTGAACATAACTGTAAGTTATGAAATCTTAAATGAAATTAATTTTTGTAATTACTTCTGAAGTGTTCATTTTGTTTAAACTGTTCTAGGCATTTCTTAAATTAGGGATAAAATTCAAACATCTATTTCAATTTAAAATTTTATTTTATTATAGACTTCAGCAAATTTTTAGAATGAAAAATTCCCTAAAGGCATTTTTTTAAATTCATTTTTATTTACCCTCTAAATAATTATCGTTTTTAAGTGAAACTAATGCATAATCAATTATTTTGCTGTTTAGAATAAGTAATTTTCATATCCTTTTTACATTTTAACAAAGTAGATTTTAAAAAATTTATTTGTAATGCATATGTTAAAGCTAAATACTTATTTTTCCAAGGATTATATATAATTTTTATAAATTAGAAGTAAAAAGTTTGATAAATCATTCAGGGTTTAGCCACAGCTCAGGACAGACGTGTCTACTTCAAGCTCTGTACTGACTATCACCATTTATTTATCCCATTGGGAAACAAAAAGCACTTTTCAGTGCTCATAAATATGGACTATTCAGTCATACCAGAAAATGCTCGATTTTATATGCAATGCCTCTACACTTTGTATGAATCTGACAAAGATCCTGCCACTAAGGAAAAGATACTATGGCGCTTTCTATGCTGTTGCTCTCGCTAAGACTTTCAGAAAGCCTATCATTAAGAGATCCAAAAAGAAAATTCAACCTGATGGTTTCATTAAGCCAAATAAAACCGCTAAAATTTGCCCAGAAGTGGCTGAAAGCAATGTTATCAAAATGAATAACTCTTTTGAGAAGCTCTCGACCAATCAGGAGCCAGAGACTAGCTCTGACCCTGTCCCCACCTCCACTAAGGAGAAAATTCCATCGGTACTTGTTCAATATCGTAATAACCACCTCGAATTTCTGGAAAAATTAAAAAATGCTCTAGGAACAGAATTCAAAGCCAGGACTGCAGGTCTTAATTTAAAATTTTTTTGTTCAGACTGCTGAACAGCACAGAACTCTGACAAAGTATTTTGATGTCAATGACATCAAATACGTCCTACTCGCTCTAAAACTCAAAAACCAAAAAAATTTGTGATCAGAGGTCTCCCCTTTTCTATGGACTGTGAGTCCATTGCTAAGGAACTGTTAGACCTAAATTATCAGACCATCAGGGTAACTAGGATGAAGAACCCCAAAAAGCGGTAATCCTATGCCGCTATTTTTAGTTAGCCTCATTCCATCGACAGATGGTGCCACAGTTTTCGACATCAAAAAATTGTGCTGTATCTCTGGAATCACAGTTGAACACTGCAAAGGACCCAAAACGGCGATGAAGTGTTTAAACTGCCAGAGATTTAATCATATTGCTGAAATGTGTCATATGAGGCCCTGTTGCATTAAGTGTGCAGGTCCTCATAACCCGAAAGAATGTCCCTCGGAAAAAATAGAACACCCAAAATGTTGTAATTGCAAAGGCAACCACCCTTCTAACTACAAAGGATGCCAGGCATTCCCCAAGCCTAAAAAGGCAACTAGGAAAAATAATAATTTTTCTAGAGGAATTTGAAACGGTGTCTCCTATGCACAAGCTACTCCTCCTCCCCCTTCACCCAGCTCCAAATTCTAAATCTACTTGGACAATCTTCCCTTGGGAGGTGAACTCCAAGATATTATGGAATTAGTCAACCAAATTAGACATTTTTAAAGAAATTCCACTACCAGAGTTTCTCCATGATCTAAGATCTATCTCCTCTCCAATAGGTTGAGCTTGGGTTTTGAAGATTTAAAATTTAATTTGGCGCAGTTTGTCCTTTTTGGACCTTGCGCCATAAAACCCAACCAACCTCTCGAATAGATAAACTATTTAAAATCACTACGTGTTTGCAAGATCCCTAATGTACTTTTATAGCTATTCTTATTAATAATAATGTTACTTTTAAGCTAATTTTACTTTCTCACACTAACTAATTATTTTTATTAAATGTTATTATTATTATTTTCATTTAATATTCTTATTTTATATAAATTCTAACTTTTATGAAATAATTTCTAAACCACACTCCTTAAAATTTTTCAACCAATAATATGTCAGTTCGCATTCAGCTATAGTTCACCATCTCCTAACAACTTCCAGAAGAAGATAGGGGTCCCTTTGGAACCTAGGAACCTCACAACTCCAGAAACTCACAAAGCCAGCAGAAATTTGGTTTGATAAATTAAATAATTACTTAATGCCAGTTAATACTATTGAACATAGAAATGCATTTATTCAGTCTACATAAACAACTTATTTTTGAAATAACAGATGATTTATAATTGACTCTTATCTGAGTTTTATGTACTTCATAAAATATGTTCACAATTTTTTCAAAACCATTTGGCAAAATAATTTTTGTAAACATAGCTTAGTTTAATCTTTAAAACTTATGTCATTTTTCAACTGATAAAAGTATGTTTTCTTGATTTCAGCCTCCACCTCGAGCAAAAGTTAAGAGAAGTTTCTTTAATAGATTATCTGAGAGCTTAGAAGGACGTAAATACACCCATCGAGTAAGTTCAGTTATTTAAAAAGTAATCAATGTGTTTTTTAAATAGATAATGCCACATGTTCATTATATCTTTGTAAAATTAAGAAAAATTGTATTTTTTTGTGATTTTAAATTATTTTCATTTAATAATTTATTTTAAATGAATTTATTTCCTTATTAGTTTTTATGTGTTAAAAATTCAATTAAGTTTTTAAAAGTTTTAATTTAATTTGTTAGAATAAGATTTTTAAAGACTTACAACTTATTTGAAAATTCTAAATCTTATTTAAATTGTAGAAATTTAGGATATTACGTGTAAAATTTTAATATAAAATACAAAATTTGAAAAAGTCCAAGTTATAGAAAATTTAAATAATTTTATATAACCTATTTAACATAATTCTTAATTGGAAGAAATTTAAATATTAAGTTAATGTAAGATATTTTTTAATACAAGTTTTAATTTCTTAAGAATAAAAAAATATTGTTACCAACAAATGAATGCAAAAATGAAAATTGTGAAAATTTAAAATGGTAAAGAATTTTTTTTTTTTAATCTCTTAAATGCAATTAATCTTTCATAACTAATCTCTTAAATACAACTAGATCTTTCATGCCATTGCATAGAATTTATTTCAACATCGTTAAGTGCTAATGAAGATATTAGATAATTGCTATAATTTAATTAAAAAGAAATGTAACAATTATTGAGATTATGAGTAATTTTTTAATTTTTAATTCTCTAGAAAATTAGAGGATTACTCTAAAAGAAGTATTAAAAACTTTTAAAATGTATTATTTTCCTTCAATCTTTATTATGCTGAACCATACAATTTTTTTAAATATATTTCAAGAGTAATTTTTTAATTTACAGTTAATTTTTTTGTTCAGTAAGTAAAATTTGTGCTTTAAATTTAATCCATATAAATATGTATATACAATTACCATTATTAAAATATCTTATTTAGTTGTCTACAGATAAAATTTTGAGAGAAAAATATTTTTAAAGAGTAAGAATTCATTTCTATAGATAAAAATATAATAAAAATTTGGGTCTATAAAGGTATTCTTTTAACATATATTCATGGTTGTTTAAAATTTTACTGCAACAAAATGTGTTCAGCATAAGATCCATGATTTTCAGTAGCTGTTTGAAATTTATAAGTTGCTTCATCATATGATACCAAGATGTTCCACTGATGTAGTGTATTCTTGGATATGTTTTGAACATTTTATGAAATGCTGTCATTAAGGTCAGATAATGTTCTTGGATTTTCATAGCATGAAATTTTTCAATTAATTCAAACACTCTCAAAACCAAAAGTAATGGAATCATGTCTGGAGATTGTAGAGGAAATAGTTACTAAAAATTGGCTGCTAATGTGTTCACTGAAGTGATTTGATGCTGTCTTTAACATAGAGGCCAAAGTGTGCTTTATCTTGTGTAAAACTTGCATAAAAAGCAAAAGCTACTCTGAGATTGAGCATGTTACTGGACATCTAGCATTGAATTCTTTTGAAAAATGCAATTAAGAATGAATTATAATAATACCACATCAAATATTCACTTTTTGCAACAAACAAAACCTATGGAATTCGATGTTAATTTTCTGGTTCCTAAACAGTGTTCATTATATCCTATTAATAAAATTGCTTTATCTAACCATACAACCTTCTAAAGCTAATCTGAAGCAATCTCAAAACGAGCAAAAAGTTGGAAGTGTAAACCCTTGACGAGGCTCAGAATCATGTAAAAGGAACCTCTATAATTTGAAGCTTATAAGTATAATAAAGAAGGATACTCTTTGATCTCTTGGACAGTTGAACTGAACCTATCCATTTTTTTCATCTCATAAAAACACATACTAGCTTATATTATACATTGCAAATTTTCTCTTCCATTTGGAGCATAAATTTTCTATTACTTTATTCAAAATTTTCTTCTTTCAAGGTAAACATTAAATGAATCTTTAAATTTGGTTGCCATTAATCAAAGATTTTCAAAAGTAAAGAATCTATTCACATCTCCTTTAAAAACCGTTTTCTCATAGCTTACTCTGAAATTACTCTTTTGATGAAGCATTTTAACTACAAAGATTGATCTGACTATAGTAATAACATTTTAATTGTAGCTAGCATGTTAAAAATAAAATTTTGTTAAGTTTCTAATTTTACATAATTCTTATTGACTAGAACAAAATTCACTTTTTCATTTCTTCTTAGTTACTAATGCTTACTAAGTTACTTGTGCTCAATTACTTATGCATTCAAAGGTAAACTTTAAGGAAACTTAAGTGCTTTCATTGAAAGAAATTTCCTTTAATGTTTGTGTTTATTGTTAAGGTAAATATTTTTTAAGTCTCATTTCAGAGAGAAGTTGCAATAATTTCAGTTGTCTCAAAGGAATAATTAATCAGATTTTTAAGTACCGTATTTTCCTGTATATAATCCACGGATTATGTATTAAAAAACGTTCCGAATTTGGTTGTGCATATTATATGCCGCCGTTGATTATCTAAGAAAAAAATATTCTCCATCAGAAAAGCTTTCAATAAATTTTTAAAATATATACTGTTTATGTTTCATAAAATAAATAACAGGTGGTACCAAGACACACCTGAGTTATTTAAGCTATAATCAGCTTTGTCCAATTACGTTCAAAAATGAATTCGGTTCCTTGTAAAGATATTACAGTTGCATTTCACTAAGGTCATTTCGCAATTTGTCTTGACGCAAGCTGTTTCATTTTTAAAATATTCAAATTCGTATATCGTCATATGGAAGCGAAAACTTCCTACGGAAACTACACAGCAGATTTTAAGTTAAAAACTATAGCGAAAGCAAATAAAAATTGCGAGAAACGTATTAATCTAAAGTGAAAACAAAGCATATCCTGTATAAAAGAAAAATGTATAAAATACGCATTTTGTAATTAATCGATTTCTTTCATTTAAATATTAACAAAGTAAATATGTATGTTTTAAATTTGTCTAACATCGTTTTAAAAGTTACTAGAAGCTAAATATCGATAAGTTTTACAAGAATCTTCTTGAAATTATAGCTCTTGATCGATCTCGTACTTTCATCTCAAATTTATTGCACTTTGCATTGAGATTGATCCAGACAAATTTTCGTAATAAATGCTTTTTTTCTGTACAATTTATATTTTTAATCATACTGTGTATTTTTTATTTTATGTGACAACCATATTATCAGCAGTACATATTTTAGACTATTCACTGAAAAAAATTTATACAATATTTCATAATATTCAGACAACAGTTTTATTTGTAGACAACTTTAAATATAATTTATTATGCATTTTGTATTTTAGTATTTAGTTTATTATGTCACTTGATCAAATATTGTGAATATCACTACTACTACTGTTTATTACAGCATAGAAAGTTTCCTATTATAATTTTGTAAAAAAAATTTTATGATATGCCTGAAAAATAAGTATTTATAATGAATATTTTTTTCTTTGAAAATAAGATGTTTATTTAATTGGAGATCTTGCTGATAAGATTAATTTAATTGTTTATTATCAGCTGCATATAAGTTTTTACTTTAAAAGAGAGAAATGTACAGTTGTATATTAAGCATTTCCTTTGCATAAAAAGTAACTAGTTATTTATAACTAAACAATATATAACTTGTATGTGTTTTACCTTTTAATTTCTAAGCATTTTTGTTATAGATTATACAAAATAAATATTTTATTTGAAGGAACTATTTTGGAATTTGTAACAATATAATAAACAAAAAATATGTAAACTTGTTTAATAACTTTAAGCATTACTAAGATAAAGAGTAAAAAACACTGAAAAAAAGAAAATTACCATCTAGATAGTAGAAATTAAATGGGGAGTTACCAAATTTGAGGTTAAAAAAGCATAAGTAGCAGAGGGAAATAAACCTTCCTGGAAAGTGATTGGTAATCCAAGCAGTGTAATTAATGTGGGGGCATTTTACAATAATTTACATACACCTGGTATTTTGTATCTCTTTAAAATGACATCTGTTGATTTCTGACCCCTATTTATAAGTAGCAATTACAATACATTGACTGTACTGGTTATTTTAAACCATATGTCTCAGCCTAATTAGCTTCTGTGTGCAAAACATTACCACTGAGCCACAAACGAACCAACTTTCCCCTGAACTGTTTCCATTTAAATTGCCAATTTTAAATAAATGAGCTACATTAAAATTATTCTTTTATATCCTGTCACTACACAGATGATTTCAATGCTGTTGGAATGAATAATTGCGTGTGTAATATTTTGATTGAGATTGCTTTTATTATTTATTTATTTATAATTTCATTCTAATAAGATTTTTTTGTATAATTAAATGTTACCCTTGACATTTTGAGCCTAAATGATTCCATTTTATATATTAAAGACTGTTAAAAAAATTTGTTTCAATATCTCTGAACTTTGAGAAATAAGTTCTAACACCAACTTAAAAAGTGTAATACTCTAACATGAGTAATTTATTTTCACAAGACATGATTTTTAAAATAGTATTAGACAAAGTGATTTTAAATAAGGAGACTTCTATGAATCAATTCTTTTTTCTTAAGTTAGTTTTTAAGTTAATAATAAATAATTTTAAAGTATGACTAAAGTTCTTAAGGTGGTACTTTATAATTATTTATTATAAAAATTTGAATGTTATTTATAGCATTCTATACACTGGAATAGAAAGATGAAAAACCTGTATGTATGCATCAAAATTTTTGTGAAATGCTTATTCAAATACTTAAATATATTGTAACATTACTTATAAAATTCAGTAAATATATTCCACATAATATTTGAATTTTTAAGTAATAAATTTTTTAAGTAAATTAGTTTTTTTTAATATATATTAAGGAATTTTAGTAAAATCTAATGCAAAGGAATAAAATCAATCTTTAAATAAAATTTTACTTATTAATAAACTTTAGAATGTCTGGTACAAAAAAATTAAAGCAATTTTGTGGGATAATTTTGAATTTTTATTTAGAACAATATATGGAAATAAACTATCAAAATAATCTTAAATGCTTAGCTGATCCAAAAAAAAAAAAATGAAATATTTTATAAAGTAATATTGTGAAGCCAGTAATCTAATCTCCTGATCTGGTATAAAATAAATTTCAGTCATGGAAAAGCTCAGAAATATTAGAATTTCAAAGGAGATAATTGTAGATCATAAAGGAAAAGATATTTAAACAATTTGAATCCATAAATAATTTCTTCTAATAAATTATTTGTAATGCATAAGCAATTTTTCCTATTGGTGTACAGATCCTTGAAAGAATTTATGAATTGGGTGTCTTACTTATGCTTTTTAATTAGCATTTAAACAAGAAATTTAAGTGTTTCATGCATCATTTAAATTTTGAGTTTATTCAATCAAAATTTATTAGAAAATAGCTTTAACCATTTGCTTAAACTATTGGTTACCTGTTTTTAATTTTTAAACTGAAATTTTAGTGTTGAAATATTTTGAAACTAATTTTCATGCATGATTTATTATTTAAAAAAACACTACTTACATTAAATAAATTTTTTCTCTGCTCACATTTTAAAATTATAACAATTTTTGTTTTTAGAACAATTTACAAGAAATAGAAAAGCGTCTTGGATTTTGAATCTGCCGATAACCTAAAATTAATTTAACCTAGCTTAATTATTCGAAATAATATATGAACTATTATTTTTCAAACCATTCATGTCATGCTGTTTTCAAACTATCATTTATTTAAAATTTTGAAATGTGGTAGTATGTTTTTATCTGTGTATAATAAATGACTAGTCCTTATTATTACATGAATCTTTTCATTTTATGACTATTTTTATACCATAAAATCTCAATTTGAATCATTATAAAATGTTCCAAATCATCTGTGTGTAATTGATATTTTAAGTTGTTAGATATTGTTAGATATTTTTGTTAGATATTATTGTTAGATATTTTAAGAAATAGAAAAAGTTGTTCAATTTTTTTATCAAATATTA
The DNA here is from genome assembly GCA_026290005.1 of Latrodectus geometricus. NCBI lineage: Eukaryota > Metazoa > Arthropoda > Arachnida > Araneae > Theridiidae > Latrodectus > Latrodectus geometricus. Next base: position 18,869 of record JAPDSC010077143.1, on the reverse strand, counting down.
AATAAAAATTATGTGCAACAATCAAGTTTAAAAAAGTTATTCTAAAATTCCTTAAAAAATATTGAATTTTTACCCTCCAACATTTTGGAAGCTGATTACAAAATTATCCATTGAGGTCTAAAAGCATTCATATGTATTCATTTTCCTCTAAAGGACATTTCCAGAATACAGTGCTTACATTAAATTTCTTTATACTTTGCTAGGCTTGTATATCAGTGGAAGATCTTGAATTTCCCAAGGCTACTGCTTGAAATTAAAGCAGAAGATTCTTTGCGTTGCTCATCAAGAAATTGTTTGAGATAATGGTAATTTGTTGATGCATGATCTTTTGATTATTTGCATGTCTATGTCTAGATCATCCGCCTACACTCATGCTTGTTTGTGGTTGGTTTATTAATTTACTATGTAATAGGTTT
>JAPDSC010077143.1:0-18443 GCA_026290005.1 Latrodectus geometricus | reverse complement strand
TTTTACTGTGACAACAGGTTGTTACAGTATATGTACATTCAACATCTCTTGGTTTGTAGCCTTTGCAAACCTCCCATGCTGTCATCCCTGAAAGTGATTTGAACAATTTATTGGACCATCTGCCTACACTCTTAATCTTGTTTAACTGTAATTGTCAATACCTTGAATGACAGTCAGAGATAATACAAATTCTCATGGTCACTTAATTGAACAAATTACTTCTAATAACAGTATCTGCCTCTTAAATTCTACAAAAATAATTTATGTCCGTCAACCTCAAAAACTTCATTAGATTTAGCCATTTATTCTTCATTAAGTCTACCTTTATTGAATTTTGGTTTTGAAAAGAATTTATATAACAGCGATCATTTACCTCTAATTATAACCCAAATTGGTATAAGTAGACTACAAATCATCTATTCTTATTTGTATTATCATACATAGGGACCACATTATATTCAATTTGTAATGATTACTCACTGCATAGTTAGTAAAGACATTCATGATGTTGTACAAAAAGTCACTGATACACTTTTAGATGCAGAAAAAAAACAAGATTTCCAAGCACTCCCTGATTCCACACAGTCATAAACCACGGTAGAACGTTTATAATGCAATGTCAATTTATTAAGCCTTAAGAAACTTCAGTTATTTTTCCTTGCCATTAATTTTGAATTATGGCTCAGTTACCTGTTAATGCCTCTGACATGGCGGATAGTACTTCTATAAACAAAATCGCATTATGTTGCCTGTATTTTGGCAAGGAAATGTACCACTTTGTATACGCCAATGTGATAGTGCTTTTGTTTTGAGTCAAATTATTCAAGATGAAACCAAATACACTGCTTTAGTGTCTTCTCTAAATGATAAATTTCTCTTGCATGTGTTGGATATAATTCTGTCTCCCCCTGATGAATACAAAATACTTTCGGGCCTCCTAATTAGTTAATTCACCTATTTTGAACACAAAAAAATAAAGAAGTTAATAACTGAATTACAAATGAGAGATGATAAAAGTCAGTTATTGTGCAAAATGAAAGAATTGTCAAGTGGTCAATTATAGGGCGAGTATCTTAAAAATTTATCATTGTAATGTTTACCATCTCAAATTCAAGCTGTTTTATCTGTACCTTCAGAGAAATTGGCTGAGAATGCTAACAAAATGGCGGAAGGTGCCTTACTGGCTACATGTATGGTGCTACAGCGGCCTTTGTTGCTCCTACCCCTAGTTTAATACAAGAATCATCTCAGCAAATGGCAGAATTACGACTGCAAATAGCTCATTTGTCACGTTCCCAAAATAAAGGATTTTTTTCGGTATAAGCCATCTTCATTCTCAAAAAACAAACATTATCATACAAATAATTTGTGTTATTATCACTGACGTTTTCGGAATAATACACGTAAATTTATACAACCTCGCGAATATTAAAGACTGCAAAAACTGACGATGGACTTAACTTAGCAAATAATCAGGAAAACTAAAAACTATGATTACAGTTGCAGCTTGTGGGTCATGAAAACTTTAATTCTAAAAAATTTTGCCTATTTCTATATGACAAAATAACTCACCAGCGTTATTTAATCGATTCTGGAGCCGATATAAGTATTATTCCTAAACCAATTCTTATGAAGGCCACTAAATTTGAACTTTTAATTGCTAATGGTTCGCTGATAAAAACTTATGGACAAAAATTTCTTGCTCAAATTTAAGACATCTTTTCCATAAAATTTTGTAATGGCAGATGTAAGCACTGCTATCATTGATACTGATTAAGTATTAATATCAAAAATGGACGTCTTATAGATCCAAAGACAAAGCTGTCAACAAAAAGGGAATGTTTTGCTGGATAGAATTTAAGAATAAAAACTGTCTGATACCTTTAATTTGGAATATATTGATATTTTAAAAGAATTTCTTAATTTAAGAGACCAAGAGCATTCAGTAAAAAAATGAAACACAATACATTTCATCATATATGAACTACAGGTCCTCCTGTACTTGCTCGCGTCCTGAATTTTAATCCAAAATAATCTACTGCTGCTAAGGAAGAATTTCAATACATACTTGATCAGGGCATTATTGTTTCCTTCAAAATCAAATTAAAGTTCTCTTCATATGGTTCTTAAAAGAGACAAGAATTCTTGGCATACTTGCAGTGATTATTGCATTCTCAATAAGCAAACAAAACCTGATCAGTACTCAATACCGCTTTTAACAAGTTTTAATGATAATCTACAATGTGAGACCATTTTTACAAAACTCTTTCCATTCACTCGGATGATAGACATAAAACGGACTATTACTTTGTATATTTAGACTATATTCTTATTGCATCGTGAGATGTTAGCTGTCATAAAAAAAACCATGTTAGAGAAGTCCTAAAATGTCTCGATTCCTACATCAAGGGACATAAAGGAGTGCTCGATTGCGAAGAAATTCCTATTGTAAGTTATCTTATAAGAAAGGTATCTTACCTCTACATGAAAAAGTCCGTATCATCGCCAAATATAAACGACCAATTACGGTTCGTGATTTTAGACACTTAGGGAAATTTTTATCTAAAATTTCTACTTTATGCTGCACATGTGCAAGCTTCTATAAATTCCTTAAGAATTCCAAGATAAATGATAAACGAGAAATTCTTTTGGAAGCAGAAACGATTAATGCATTTGAGCAATGTAAAAAGCAACTAGCTGATGTCACCCTTTTTTAGCTCATCCTTCTCACAATACAAATCTCGCCATAATGGTCGATTCTAGCGATTTTGGATTAGGTGCCTCATTAAATGAAATCACCAAAACTGGTTACAAACATTCAGGAATTTTTTCTAAAAAATTAACTCTGACTCAAATATAGTGCTTTCCACCGAGAAATGCTCGCAGTTTGTTGCTATTGACTATTCTGATATATGGTTGAGGTACACTGATATTGTACATTGACCATAAACTTTTATCTTTTGCTTTCAACTTAAAGTCAGATAAAGCTAGCTTATGTCAATTGTGTCATCTAGACTTCATCTCTGATAATTCACTACTAATATAAGATATCTTCCAGGTATTGATAATATTCTCGTTGATGCTTTTACCCACATAGCTATGATAGTTACTCCCAATGCTATTAATCACAAGCAGTTTTCACAAGCTTAAAAGGTTGATAATAAATTGTCTATAATAATCTCAGCCCCAGATCACTCTCTTGAACTACAAAATAATGGATGCTTGCCTCATCAATAGAACTGTATTATGATATTTCTACTCGTACGATTCCTGCATTTGTTCTAGAACCTCTAAGCCAACAAGTGTTTCTTTTCATACACAATCTTTCACATTCTGAAGAATGTGCAACCCTAAAACTTATCACATAAAGATTTGTTTGGAAATTTATGCATAAAGACAGCAAGAAGTAGATATTTGCCTGTATCTCTTGCCATAGAGTGAAAGTTTAAAGACACACAATCAGCAATCTTGGATCTTAGAGTTGATGCTCGCTTTCAGCGTATTTACTTGGATATCTTTGGACCATTCCCTCCTTTTCTTTGATATTTCCACTGTCTTACAGCTATTGATCGTTTTATTTGATGGCTCGAGACATATCCAATCACAGAGATTACCACTGAAATAATTGCTACTACACTGGTAAGGAAGTGGATACCCAAGTCCTGATCTCATAACTACAGACCAGGGATGCCAACTTGAATCATACCTCTTCAAAGAACTAGCTGCAGGCCTTGGCATCCAAAAGATATGTATAACATCTTACTGTCCTAGTTCCAATGGCATAATCGAGCAGACACTTCATTTGCTGAAAGACACTAAGGGCATATGCTACATCAAATTGGACTCTGATGCTTCCTTTTGTTCTTGGTCTGCATTTTGTAATCAAAGAAGACGCAAATTTTACTCCTTCTGACATGGTGTATTGAACAACTCTTTGCTTATCTAGTGATTTTTTTCCCGATTCAATGATGCAAAACAAATCTGAATTCATGGAAAACCTCAAAGAAGTTATGCTGAATATAAGGCCTGTTCCTGCCTCCTCTCACAGAAACAAAACTGTTTTCATGCATCCATAGAATAAATGTAATCATGTTTTTTTTTAGATATGATGCAGTACAAGCACTATATGATGGACCCTTTGTTGTTGTATGTTTTGAAAAGCAAATCATGATTTGCCGGAACAATAAAGACTTGTGTTTTTCGGTAGACGGTCAAACCACCTTTTCTGGGATTTAACATTCCGGACATAGCTGAAGAATCGTCTGTGGGTGCTTACTCCAAGAAATTCACCCAGCTTATGGTTGAACTACTCGTTTTGGTCATGTAAATTTCCCCAAATTATATGTCCTTGACTATCGATAACTTCATTTTCTAGATTAAGAACTGGGAAGAGGTTACTGTACCGATTCATAATTGTCTTATTTTTGATTTTAAAACTTATTTTTTTTAAAAACAAATTGGTAACAACTTAAAAAAAATTATACGCACAGATTGTAGCAAATATACTTCTAATATAGCGTGGCCTTTCTATTTTCAATTTTATAGTCAATAAATATTTACAATGGAATGTATGATTAGTAACTACAAAATCACAACAATATTATTCTATGCTTGTCCTAATTTAATTTTTAAATACACTTTTATGTTTGCCATTTTATAAATTATTACAGTAATTTATCTTAAGAATTCTACTTGCAATGATTCAACAACTTATTACATTCTCCATGCTCATTTTTTTAGTCTTGCCGTTTAATTTTCAAAAGTTAAATGCTTTTAACTTGGTTCTTTCTACTAATACTTTTAAATTCGTAACAAATTTTCATTGGAGGATTTTCATAAAATTAAAAAATGATGGAAACTTTTAGGTTAGATTGATAATAATTTATTACAATTGATTATTTCTATATTTTCTTTTTATTTAACACAAAAACTATTTTTAAGAGTTTTTAACCGATCTAATAAAAGAGTGGGAAATATTAGGTTGTTCGGAAAGTCATTTCGTTTTTCCCACTTGAATCAGTTTTTTGTTAGTGAAAACCAACCATTTTTATGAGTATGAAATCATGCTACAGCCAAAAAGATGATAAAAGGTATTGGATTAGAAGTGACAATATACAATTCTATAAAATATTTATTCGATATACGCTTTTAATTTTTATATAAAACGAAATAACTTTCCGAACCACCCAATATTTATTAATTTAGGTGATTATTTTAATACATATTTGTTTCACTCAACCTATTGGAACATTTCATGTATGATGTGACTTTATAGTCATTCTGCCTTTATCAAGTAATCAAAGATGACAAAAAAATATTTTATATATAAAAAAGGAGGAATGGTGGCATAATAGTTTTGCCTTGTGTTTCCAAGACACAGGCCTGATGTTTGATACTTAGACTGTGCAGGGTTGACACACCTGTTCATCCCTTCAGTGGGTTGATAAAATTGAATACCAGCTGCATGCTTAGAAATTAAACTCTGGGGCTTTTGCATTAGATTGATTACCTAATTGAAATATACTTTGTACCCCATTTCTCTTGGTCAAGAAAACAGATATAGGCACGGTAAACCTTGGCGCCATATAGACTGTCATAACACAGAGTTTAGTTTATACATGAATAAGAAAGTTTACAAATAAATTATTGGAAAGATTTTTATAAACAGGACACTTACAACTTTAAAATATTCATTTTAAAATTCAATCACAAATATTGATTTTACTTTATGAAAATCTCAATTTATACAGCATTTAGATTACTCTTAACTATACTTTCCTAAATTATTTTTCAACTTGTTTTATTCTTTTGCAGATTATGTACTCTATTTTCAGAAGCCTTAGAAGATGCCAGAGTAAGTTGCAAATAATTTGTTTGAAAACAGTAACTACCATTTTTCAAGCAATTTAATACAAATTAATTGTAAATTTCAAATTCAGTGTAATGCATTTATATCTATGAAATATTAGTGAAAATTCCTTTATATTTAATAACTATTTGCTATCTTTAAAACACTGTACTGAAATATTCACATCTAAAATAAGACAATGAGTATATGGTAACTGGTTTGCTTGTGTATTTGAAACATAATTTTTCAAATCATTGGGAGTGTTCATGTAAATGTTTTTCTTTTCTATAAATTTGCAGCATGGTCTCCAGGTGCTATCCTATAATGATGAAAACACATTAGAAGCATACTTAGCTTTATATACTAGCTACATAGACTCTGAGAAGGTAATTAATATTTTTTATGAATATCAAGGTTAGAACGATTTTTTTACAACCATTATTTATAAAAAAAGGCTTAATTTCCTTTAAAAGAGAATTTTATCTTCAACAGATTTTATTTCAAATATATTGCATAGTAATATATGAGTAAATTGTCTTCTTTATTAAATGTTTTAAATTGAAATTTGTTGCAAGTAGATTCTTAAGACACTATTAGCCCACTGTTGCTTCATTTTTAACTAGTACTTAAAATTGTTTTCCTCATGAAATATTATATTTTTTTGACAGTATTCTCCTTGTATTTAATATAAAAATTTTATTAATTCTAGATCATATTTTATTAATTATTTAATATTACAAAATTATATTTTAAGCACAATTTGGAATTAACGCCTCATAAATTCCTAGAGCTTCTCATTCAGGAATAAGAAAAATTTATAACTTCCGAAATATGTAAGAGTTATTAAGAAGTTTCAAATTTTATATTGCAAATTTACATTGATCTTGATAATTAACAAATATTAAATATGCCACATATATTCATTTATTTGAAGAGTATTTTTATCTCTGAAAAATGCATACTTTTCTAATAATACATGCTTTTCATATAAATATGCATAATTTATGATAATGTAGTTCAAAATACTCCAGAAAAAGTTAAAGTATATTCTAATCGTTTAAAAATAGAGCTTCTTTTGTTGATAATATTAAAGCAATTTTTAAGAAAAATATCCACATAGAACTCAACTAAATATTCAATTAGTGTTAAATTCACCTAGAGTATATTTTTAAGAAATAAAATTTATTCTTGAAGCAACTCTTTTTTAAAAATCAGTTATAAAATACCACTATTTTAATATTTCACAAAAAGAAATTTTTCTGAGTTGTAAATTATTGCAAATTTTTGATTTGTATAATCTTTTTAAACAATTTTAAGTACATGCTTATAAAATTAGATTTAATAAAACTATTTTTACTACCATTTGTTTATAGCTTCTTTTGAAAAAAATGTACAATTTATTGAATGAATTATTCAGTTTTTATAGAATGAATATCTAAATCTTTAATCGCTTTTCCACTTCCACAATTTTGCTGAGCTGACAGCCGAATGGATAGAATTCTTACATTCAGTTCAACAGTTACTTTCTTTGAATCCCACCTTGGGTTTGGATGTTTGTAAAGGTTTAGAATTCTCTTTAAACTGTAGGTCTCTCTTGGTCTAATTCACCCTTGTGCAAAAAAAAAAAAAAAAAAAAAAAAAAAAAATGACTTGACGACAAACCACTTATTCAAATTTAGTACATAAGTTTCTAAATGAAAATAACTTTCTAGTACAATTAGGACATAAGTAATCCTTTACCAAAGACCAATGAGAGATTTTAGTACAAAACAACATAACTTCCCAAAGGATGTGTGGTGAATCCCAGAGTTTTGTGCCATTGCGCCAACGAAATTCTGCTAACCCTTTTAGAAGGATTTACAGAGTTTTGCTGTAGCCTCGGATACACGAGTGGAAATTTAAAATGTCTGTATATCAGTGAAAGAAAAGAAAGTTAATAAAATTGTTTGATGGAAACGAATATTGTGTTGGTGTATTTTTACATTACATAATAATCGCCTTAAATGCAACATTTTATCGATAGAAGCAGTTTAATCAAAATTGGATATGGCATTCACTATAGAATGAAAAATATCAGGTACAAATTTCGAAGGTATGCTCAACCTTGTTCAATATAAAGCAGTCTTAAATTTAGGAAATCAGCAAACAAGCTCTGCTTCTTAAAAATATATCAGAAAGGATCAATAATGAGAACAGTGAAATGGTAAAAAATACTGTGAGATATTTCATATCATTCCAACAATATTTGAATAAAATAAGCTATGTAAACAGTTTTTATTATAAAAATGGTTGTCTGTAGCAGTTTCTTTTAGCATCACATAAGTAGCTCTATGCCAACGAAAATAATGACTTTATATATAACACACAGCCTCATATTTATATGGAATGATATTATAACATACTTCCTGATAAGGAAGGTCAGACAATATGCTTAAAATGTTTTTGTAGACATATTCTCCATGTGAAAGTAAGTTCAGAGTTTTGAAATGTTTTTATTCATGTAACAAGATTACCATTTCTCATTTTTATGTCCAGTTTTGGAAGTTTTTCCACACCTGCCTTTAATTCACTTTATAGTCATCAATGTGATTGGACTCTAGTTTTGCATTTTTAAAAAATTCTTTTTAATATTTACCTAGCCTATTCAATTAATTTTGACTTTATCCCACTATTCTGCTTCACCGTGAATACTTTTCTGAGGTTTATGTAGGTTGTTATAACTTTTGACATAATTGTATTTGAAACATCTGCAAGGTTGGCTGCATTTGATTGGCAATATTTACTCTTTCAGGTATGAATTTAATGCATATATCTAGTTGAAAATTTCACCTTTATACCATTTGAAAATATACAAATAATTGTAGAACTTTCACTCAGTAAATCTATAAAACATGAAAAATTTTAATAACATCTGCATATTCCTTAAAAATCCTTTTTTTTTTTTTTTTTTTTTTTTTTTTTTCTTTTCAGGAAATGCTTGCTCAGAGAACAGGTTTGCTTGTGGACTATGAAAATGCTAATAAAGCTTTAGATAAAGCTAAACCTCATAAAAAGCAAGCAGTATGTATTTTTCATTTGCAATAATTCATTTTATTTATAGAATTTGCTGATTCAAATTTTGAATACATTTATAAATTTTCAGGCAGAAGAAGCTAAATTGTCAGCTGAAAAAGCATTTGAAGATTGTTCTGATGTGGCTAGACAAGAGGTAATTTAAAATGAGGGTATTAAAATACATTATAGCAATTCATTAGTAAATATATAAAATGAACTATTTTGCCCGGAATTTGGAATTTAATTGCAAAATAGATTTGGAAACATTTTTCATATAATGAATGTGATTTATATTTTTAAACATGCTTTATATTGTTGCTTGATTAGAAAAATGCATCTTTTATATAGTAAAATTATTACAAATTCCTACATTTAAATATGCAATAATTCTTAGGTAAGAATGTATTATCATATATTTTCAGAAAAAAAGTCAAAGTTTAAATCTATTTTTTATGCAGTTTCTTTAAAGTATGTAAAGAGAAAGAGCAATATTTTTATTTGATATATTATATATATATATAATATGTTAAACTTTATATGTTCTTGGAACCCATATTGAATATGTAGCAAGTTCAGTTTCATATCAAACAATTTGTATTGAATATAAAGTATAATTAAATATGTATAGAATATATAAACTAGCATTTTTAAATTAATTGGATTTTTTTTTTAATTCTTAATAAATATATCAAGAAGTCTATGGTAAAATGAATTTGATTTCTTAAATAAAAGGTAAAATATTTCACGAGATTATTCATTTGTTATTTTTATACTACCTTTTGTAAAAATGATCTAATATTTAAAAACTGAGCTATGTATCACTGAGTGAAATTTTACATTTTTCTTCCAATTTATTACTGATCAGCTTTAACTAAAACTATTTCAGCACAATGCACAACATATGCAGATATAATTGCATAATTCCAAATAGCAATGTCGTAATTTCAAGCTTTAACACAAATTTATATTTTGTTCTGCTAAATTTTGATTTTGCACACAATCACATGTAATTCACATTATTGATTTTTATTTATCTTTGTATGATTTCTTATTTAGGTTGTTCAATGTTATTTTGCTATTTCTACTTAATGGAAAACTGAAATACAACTTTTTTTTTTATTTGTAAGAGTATAAGAAATGAATGTTGATGTTAACCGTTTGAGTGCGGCGAAGCGCTATCGCGCTTCCCTTGTTAGGCGCCGAAAATGCGGAGAATCGCGATAGCGCTTCTTTTGTTTTGTTAACTAAATTACTACGCATTTCATTACCCACTTTTGGCATATATATAAGAAATCTCTTCAGCACTTAAAAGGTTAATACTTTAAATGCAATGAATAATTGTTGTAACATTTTTTTTTTTTTACTATCAATACTAATTTTTTTAGTTTTGATAGACTCAACATGACTAATATTTATAAGGAATAAGGAAATTCAATGAATTCTTTATAAAAATGCACCCAATTACAGTATAAAATACCAACAACTGATTCTAGATTAATTTAAATCCAGTTTTATTTAAAAATAAAATTAAACGTTTTTTCTAAAAGGACAATTATTTTAGTTAAAATAAAATTTAGTACATGGTTTTTATTTTTTAATAGCTAGTTAAGAAAAAACAAATTGTTAAAAATAGACTGAAAACAAACAGTGTGACAAGAGTTCTTTCAGTACACAATTTTTATTGTTTGTGTATTAAACATATCATTGCTTTGTTTACTAAATTTCAAAGTGATCCCATTTATTCAAAAGAAGCAAAATACTTTTTTAGTAAAAATATTTGAACAGTTCAATATTTTTAACTGAAATGACTTGATATAAATATATGAAAAAATCCGAAGAGAAGGAATGAAAACATGTCATATTTAGCATTTCTATTTGAAAAACAAGTCTAACATTTATAAAAAAGCTATGAACAAACAATTGTTATATTCTTTCATACTATAAGAATCATATTTTTGTTAATATTAAGATAACCTTTATTAGCTGTTTTAATATTTAATAATATATTTGAGTACATATTTTCATAATATTGTACAATTTATTTCCTCATTTATAGATAAAAAAATTCCACAGACAGAGAGTAAGTATGTTTCAAGAGAGTTTGGAAAAATTTGCTGAAGCTCAATTAAGAAATGCACGAGATGTAGCAGCTATGATGGCAAAATCCTTAACAAAAATCAAGCAATTTGATATTACACTTTAAAAAAAATGCAGGTAAGCAAGCTGATTTAATGTTTAATTATTCCTGAAATGTCAGTGTAATGAATTTGAGTCACCTTTTAATTAGATAGTAAATGACAAACTGAGAGATGAATGGTTATTGCTCTGGCTTTTAATGTGCATGTTTAAATAACTATAAAATTAATGTCTGCATTTATAAATAATAGCTTCTTATTAGTTCTAAATAATCATTTGACTTCCATGTAATTTCAGTTTAAAAGGAAACTGCATTAAAATGATAAATTGCTTAATGTAATATAAAATGTAGATATATTTAATCTTGTAAGAACTATCACTATAAGGAATTGAAAATTTCCAAGTTTGGGTTTGCAATATTTTCAATGAAAACAGTATCAAGTTAAAATATTTTAGTGCAAAAATGTGATTTATAATACAAACCGAATCCTAGAAATTATTGACAACATAAAAGTCAGATCTTAAAATAATGATTTGTTTTCATTTATTTTGACAGAAGAAAAATGAGATTCAGAAATCCAATGTTCAATTTGTGTTGGAACAAAAGAATTCCGTTTAAATGTGGCTTAGAAATTAAAAAAAAAAAATGCTAACAATCTCATTAATTAATTTTTAGCATGCATGCATCCTTTTTACAAGAAATAGCTTGTACTTTCTAGACATAGATACATATTTCTAAAAATTTCAAAAAAGGAAGTTATTCAGTTAACATATTTTAAAAAAATTTTGATGTAATAACTATAATAATGGTTACTTTTCATATTGGATCAATTCTCATTAAGATGTCAAAATATATAAAATAGGATATTTTTTTCTTTTTTTATGAAGTGACATATATTTTAAAATTTACATTTCTCATTTTTAGGAGTTACAGAGAAAAATTTGAATGTGTGATGGCATACATGTGAATATAATAATTTAAATATATGTTTATTACTCTTTGGAATACTAAAAACAAAATATAGAAAACTGTACAAAGCTGGAATTTATGTAACTTTTTCAAAGTAAACACATTTGATATTAAAAAATTTTATATATGTGAAGATGTTTGTTTTCATTATTTTAAGATAATACATCTTTAGATTAATTTCAAGCAGTTACTGAATATCATCTATGAGATTTGATTATTACGATAAAGCTATTACACATGAATTTCACTAAGAATAATCATAACCAATTTTCGCGATAAATTACAAGTCAACAATCTTCAGTTCTAGCCAGTTTTAACATTTTTTTAAGTTGAGGTTGCAACTGGCCCTTAATTCAATAGCTCATGGATTCTATTTCCATTTCATGCATGCATGTATGTAGATATTCAAAGTACATTTTAAATCACAAGTCGTGGTCCAATTATACCTAATGTATAAAAAACCTCAACGTAAAAAATCAAATCATGTAATTTTAGTAATTAAAAGGATTTTATTATTAGTTTATAATAATTTAATGCATAAGCAGTATATTAAATTAAAAAATTACAATTGAAACATGAACTTTTTTTTATATTTTAGGAAATTATCATAACTATTTCCTACTTAAAATAATGGCATTTGTAAATCAAAACATCTACTTTGCCTCTCAATCTTTTTTTTTTTTTTTTTTTTTTTACTTTTGTCAAAGTAATTTAGTAAGGAATGTCTTAAAACATACATACAATTGATACTTTTCTTATTTAAAAAGAGTTATTAGGACATTTTACCATGCATTCAGTATTTGGGAAAAAATATAAAACTTCTTTTCGTAAATATACTTAAAATATCAAAAGAAGTCTAAATTGTTTAAAAAGCATTCATTTAAATTAATTTTCGACTTAAGTTAAATGTTTATTGTTTTTCACTGCTTATATATATAATATATAGGTTTAAAAGTAGGCAAAACAAAAATCTTTTCTTGAAGTATGAAAAAAGTTTTCATATATACAATTTTGCATTTTTCATTATAATTCTATAAAAATATGTATTAAATGTTTTTGTAAGGGAAAGATCAGAAACATCTAACTTAGTATTAATGATTTGACACATGTTACAAAATACTGTAAAAATTTTCTATGTTTATAAAGACAACATTTTAAATGCTGTTTAAATTAAATTTTATTTACATTTTATAGAGCATTAATCACAATTCTGAAAACAATAAGAAAGAAATTTTAAGATTGTTCTTATATAGTAAACAAAAAGTAAAATGTTATTTAAAAGTAAACATTTTCAAATAACTTTACTAATTGAACTGTATATTAAAACAATGTATAAATTGCATAAAAATCTTTGTTGCTTGTGAAATTTGACGAGTTTCTTACACAAAAATGCGTTCAATTTTTTAGCATTTATTTATAGAAATACAGTTGATTTAAATCAATAAATTATACATGGTTAAGCAACAGTCATTAACAATATAATTGATAAATGACAGAATGCCTGAAACTTTCTGCAAACATTTTTTTTACCAGCATAATATCTCCAACTTGACCATAAATTTCTAGAATCTGACAGCAATAAAACTGACCCTGTACATTATTCTTTAAATGTTAAATTATAAAATTCAGGTTTCTCTTCACGAGGAGCTAGCATGTCAAGAACAGACTTTGGTGGATGAATTTTCCTTCCACAATAACCATCTTTCCTATGCCACAGTCCAGAACGTGGTCTTTTTCCTAACCACCTCAAGCGGTTAGGACTTCCAATTGGTATACTACCATGGTTTACATTGGAAACTTTCCCAACCACAACCATGCATTTTTCATCAACTAACACTTGACGTTTTGAAGGCAACTGAATTAGGCATTTATTGTCTATTTTTCTAATGTACTGTGCAGAGGAACCAGCAGCTCGACAAAATAAACCTCCAGTCCCAGGAACTACTTCAATATTATGAATTAATGTACTGATGGGTAAAGCTCCAATAGGATATGCATCCCCGTCAACTGGATTCACTAGAAAAACAAAATAGTCTTTAAATATTAATAACAAACAAAAAAGGCAAGCAATTTAAAGTTTCACTTCTAATTATTAATCATTTTATTAAGAGTAAGTAATAAATCTTAGAGGTATTGCATATTTTATTGGTATCTTTTTTTTTATATAAAATAATAGCTGAATGGTTATCACTCTGGATTTCAGTTCAACAGTTTGCAGGTTTGATGCTCATTCAAGTATGAAAATTTGTAGCAGTTCTAAACCTATTTTAATCCTCCATAGCTCATGGGTGAATTAGTCATGTGCAAAAAGTAAACACAAAGTGACACCCAAAGCAGAACTTTAGCATTATATGGTGTTTATAATTGCATTGCCCATGCAATTCATGACATTTCCTTATTTCATAAAAATTATGAGAGCATTTAAATTCATAATAATTATCCTTTCTCTTGTATAAATATAAGCATTTTATTTCTGTCTATTTCATTCAAATGTTGAAATTACAAAGCATAAAACAATGAATAAATAGATTTCCTTTTGGAACTGGAAAAATATTTAAATTTATGTAACACGATCTTTAATTAATCACATCTCGATCAATATATAGTGTATTAAAATGTTTACAGGAGTATGTTCAAAAATTATGAAATACTGCTTAAAAAATTAACAATTTTATTCAAAGTTATACTTTGAATGTTATAGCAAATGTTTGTAACATGTTTTGCACACAAAATGAGTTTGGTTTTACAAATAAGTATGAGATTTTAAATATTTTTTCAATGCCAGTGTAAATGAAAATAGTCTACTTGATTAGAAACATGATAGATAGTATTAAAAATGCCATTATTGTAATTTTATCTACTTTGCATGAAATATACAAATAATAGTTTTTACCACTAAATATAAGCTACAAAATTGTAATATCCAAGAAAGATTGCTGTCAGCTGAAGTGCATGTGAAAAAATTAATATAATGAATAATTTTCAATCAAAGTTTTAGCCTTTAGATACACCTAGCAAAGAGAAAACAAGTATTGTGGGTTGTTGTCTTGTGCCATCTAGGTTCCACATTTCCTTCTTCTTCTTGAGCTTGTCAGATATGTAGCACCTCTGCATTGTTGCATTTTGTACCATGCTCCAAGCCCAATTTTTTCCTAGTTCCATTGTCTTGGGTCATCTACTTTGTTTATAAAGTCTGATAGGCCCTCAATGGAGTTTAGGTGTAACTCTTTAGGATAGGCTCCACATTTACAACTGAACGGTATTTTGGCGTGGAATTCAACTTCCTCGGTACACAGATGACATGGGTACCTGTTTATTGGGTAGGCAACCATTAACAATCCATTAATTCAAAGAAAGGAGAGAGAGAGGAAGTACATCTATGCCTGAACTGGGATTTGAACCCAGGACCTACCCTATCACAGTCAGGCATGCCGAGCATTGGACAGAGATTGGCGGTTATTGTGCGTGATATATGGCATATCTATCAATCTTTCAAAAGACACAAGTTTCCATGTTTCCTCATGAGTCACATGCAAGATGTCTAATTGACGGTTGGATACCAGCATGAGTACTTTAATTCACACATAAAAGATCTAATTATCTACTAAAAATGAACTTCAAATCAAAATAACCAATGCTCTAACGAAAATATGACTTCCTATTTACTATAAACAAATACCATGTGTGAATAAGCCATCATAAAGCATTCCATCTGAAAGCATTTATTTTCCTCTATGTTTATATAATCGAAAATAATGTATATGTGAGTCATACTACTATTATTTTGAGTAGAAAATCAAATCTACATGTATCAGAAACCATATATACATACATTGCCATCTTATGCCAAAAATTATAGTTTTTAAAACGTTCTAGGAAACTGCCACAAATTTATGACAGCCATGAGGGAATGAGAAAAGGCTCTATCATGCCTGTGCGTCGTCTGGGAAATGAGGTTGTTTCTTGCTGGCATGTATACATGACGATAGGCACGAAAGAGTTAATTTTTGTAGCATAACTATGGATTGTAGTGGTATATAATCGATTACAAAATAACTTTGGAGCACCATATCTTGTCCTTAACATCATACACAAAAAGAAATTCAGGGAAGTATGAGGTGATTACGGTGGCCATGAAAATATATCACCTCTTACTGACCCCCCCCCTTTTTTAGCTTTAAAAAAAAAACTAGAATTAAAATTAATTTGCTAGAACATTATAAATAAAATTCACAACTTATCTCTCATCACACGCCTAACAAAATTACCAGGGTTTTTTATTGTAATCAACATTAGAGCTTTGAATCAGGACATTATATATATATTATCAACCAATAAGTATTTGGGACCCTGTGATTAAAGAGACTAACACAATTTATTCTTATTCAGTAGTTGGTAGAGCTTTCCACATGAGACAATTACAACCTTAATTATCTGAGGCATACTTTCCACAAGTATTTAAATTACGAATTTTTTTACTCGGCATGAAGAAGACATGTAAGATCTTTCATTGATTTTGGAAATTTGCTGCACTTCTTAATTTGGAGATCCAACTCATCTCAGAAGTATTCCATAAAATTCCAGTCAGAGCAGATAAACCCAATTGGTTTACTTCACTCTTCACTATCAGTACACTAATACAGGATGAATGTTGCAACAGGACAAAAGGCAAAGTCATCTGGAAGTAAAAGTCATCCAACCCATAAAACTACCACAGTATAGGAAGTACAATGTTGTCTAGAATAGTAAAACAGGAGTTAGCATTGAACCTACCATGATTTGAGATTAAAAATCCCAATCTATATACCATGAGAAATATTTTCAGACTGTAATTTCATCTTCACCAAACTTTACTATAGGGCCAATGCATTTTAGCAAAAGGCATTCTTAAATATACACCAAACCCAGACTCTACTATCTGAACATATTGAACTGGGATTCATTACTCCAGAGAATCTGTTTCTACTCATTCACAGTCAAATTTCACCCATAAGAATCACACATTATCAATGGAATATTGTCATATAGGTGTTTTGCTGAAGGCAAAACTGTTTTTTGTCTGACATGCAGAGTTTAAAATCATGTTCAAAAAAATGTATGTTGCATGCATTCTTTCCTTGACACACTTGCATACAAGGTGTTTGATACTAAACAGCTGTTGCTCTGATTTTTTTCTAAATCTAAAAATTGATTTTTTATATATATATATATCTCATTTAGTTTTTAAGATAAAACTAATTTTTATATTTTACTACAAAGGCAGTAATACAAATCATTTTATTTTGTAGCACATTGCTATTTCCCTATACTCTGATACCTTCTTAATTATCAGTATTGACAGCATTCCATTGTTAAAAGAGAGTCATGTGTTTGACTTCATTTATCACTCTTTATAGAATTCAGTATTTTCATAAGAAAATTACGCATTAAAAATATAGAGAAAATTCAAATTGTTCAAGCTATTCATTTTAACTATCAACTAAAATTCATTAAATAAGTAATGTATAATTTTTTATGGGTCTTTATCATTAAGGCAAAACATTGAGTAACTGGTTATATGAAATGAGTAAGATTCATAATGGAAAATCATGGTGAATTGCTAAAAATTTCTTAATGATGAGACATTGACAGAATTCTATTTTAAAATGGTAAAGAAATAACATACAATCCACACAAACATGGGCATTTTTACTATCTTCAATCACAGTTTTCTATAAATGTGATTTCTACATATATTCATTATTAGTATCAACAAGATTGAATTACTCATACAGAAATAATGCAAAAATGATTAATAGAAATTTCCAATAGAAGCTGAGTAATTTTTATCAAATTAATACAGATGGATATTAATAAAATTTGTTTTAAAAAATAAACCACTACATGTTTTAAAATCAGTTTTTCTAATAAGTACTGAAACTTAAGTATTATTGCATACATGGTAAATATATTATTTATTAAAATAATACACAATTGCACTACATTTATAAAAAAAAATAAAAAATAATAAAAAAATAAAAATTTAAAAAAAAAAAAAAAAAAAAAATTTCCCACTTTTAAACAAATAAACAAGCTAAAAAATTACAAAATTTACAAACCAGGTAAGCGTGGTATAACAGCTGATGTTCTAATTATATCTCCAACTTTAGAGTGTTCTGAAGCTATTATCCATCTTTTATTATCACCAGAAGCAACTAAAGCTATCCTTGCAGTCCTACAAGGGTCGTATCTTATCAATATTACTCTTTCTTCTAATGTACTTCCATCAGCAGGGCCTTCTCTCTTGTAATCGACCCAACGGAACTTTTTCTTGTGGCCACCTCCAATTGTCCTCACTACAACTTTACCTATGAATGAACATCCAATGAAATATTAGCATATTACTGAATAATTAGAAAGTTGGTGGTATTAAAATATAACAACTTAGTTTAGCAG
>JAPDSC010077139.1:57098-91903 GCA_026290005.1 Latrodectus geometricus | reverse complement strand
GATAACAAAAAGAAATAAAAATAAAAATATTAAAAATTCTTTTTTACCTGTTGAGTGGGCTGTCTTTTCCCAACGTAAATTTCGGCTTTTGACTATAACAACAGTGAGTCTTTCAGCTGTAGGTAAGTAGCTTAACGAAAACATAATATCACCCAATTCAGCAGGGCCCTATATACACACACACACACACACATATATATATATATATATATTAAATGTTATTACAAAAATTATAAGAATGGATATTCAAAATACATATATAGGAAAAATTTAAGAATTAACTCAGATAGAAAGCAAAGTAAAATTACCAAAAGTATAAAAATTATAAAATAAAAATTCTTTAGAACTTAAAGTGTATAGCAAAAATACAAATATTCAGGCAAAAGAGAACATCAATAAAGTACTAGTGTTGAAACTTAATTATAAAATACAAGAAAAATTTAATTATAAAATAGAGGCCAAAATGAACATATATATGGAATTAAGTGTCTTTCATCAGGGAATGCTAACTACATTTGCACAAAAGTATGACTTCGCCAGTCTTAAAGGATGATCGTCTAAATTTTACTACAATACCCACAAATCATACTAAACAATAAAATATGATTGAAATTATTTAAAAATTGAAGAGAAATAATCAACATACAAATACAACTGGACCTAAAACTATTCCTAAAGAAAATCAAATAAGTATTATGCCCAAATATAGAAACTAATTTCAGATTAAGTGAAACCACAAAATATGAATACCAAAATTTACTGACCAAGCACAAATACTTAATAATATTTTCAAGCTTCTTTTAAGTTATGCAACTTAGTTATAGTGGTATATAAGAACGATTTTATTTAATTTTAGAGCAATTAAATTAGTATATTGGAATTCAAATATTTCTATTAAGATTCGTAAAAATTTAATTTTTTGTCAACTAATAGAATCTATAAAATGTATAACTATTTAAAAAGGAGATTAGAAAACAAACTAAACACTTAAAATACTCTACTATATAATAATGTACAAAATTTATTAAACATTATTTAGAAAAGTAAGAGCAATGATTATAAAGTTGAAATAAAATATCAACTACATAAGTTTTGACGACTTATAAGAAGCTTGAAGGTGTTATTTAGAACTTACGTCTTGTTACTGTCGCTATAAAAATATCTCTGTGATACATATATAATGAACATTTAATAAAAATTATTTAAAATAAGATACTGTTTAAAAGTTTGCAATCAACAAATATGAAATACCTCTAAAAATGTGAATTTTTCGTATTAGACACAACACAAAATTTATGTATTAATAAATAGACTCTTTAAAATGTTTTACCAATTAATCGATTTGTATATTTTGTAAATTGAAGAGTCTTTTGAAAATCTTTGGAAAGAAAACAACAGATATAGCTTAAAATATTAAGTACATGGCTTTAATTACATGGCTAATAATTTTAATTGAAGATAGAATATAAAACACCTTGAAGCTTCATGTATTACTTTTTATTTTTCATTTTATTAAAAATTACGTAGGTGTCAATACATTATACATACATTTGTGAAAAACCTTAATAAATTCAATTATAGCTTATTAAAAACAGAATTTGTTTTAGTTTATAATTACCCAAATACATAAAGTGAAAAGAGTAAATATTATTAAGAATAAGAGAGATAGAGAGAGAGGTTAAAGTTTTATGCCCATATGAATATAAAAAATTTAAAAAAGTACGATGTTTTTAAATAATAAAGGCTTAAAATTATCTAGTATTTTCAATTTCAATGTGGAATCTTGTTTCGGAGCTATATAAAAGTTTATTATTTCTGTTTAATCTTGTTTTATTCCATTAAACTAAAATAAAATTTAGAATGCCTTTCAAATGTAGTATATAGCCATAGATTTTAATGTGAAATACTTTTGAATGTGAAAAAAATGTTGATGAAATGTATTCGAGATTTACTCATGTTACAAAGGAAAATTTTTTTTTATGGAATATAGTAACATTATAACTAAAAACTAAACTTAAAGTTACAAATCGGTAACAATATAAAGTTTTATAATTTTGCAAAATTTTATGTACATGAAACGTCACCATTCTGTAGGGAATCTAGGCATGTGTTACACAATACCTGACGATGTTAGGCAATATATTAAATATGAGTATTATTGCATTCGCTTCCTTGGAACTGTAAGTAAAATCTAGATCTTTTATAGAATGACAAATTCTGTATTGGTTCGCAGTGGACATTAAAAATCTTATTCTTATTTTGCGAGCATGCTGTCTGTATGAGATGTCGAAATGTTACTTTGGGAAGGCATGAAAAATATCTTGATATAACTTTTGTTTAAAAGTAAATCAATCCTCGAAAAGGCAAATGTTATTTTGAAAATGTAATTGGAGAATGCCATGAAAAGTTCTTTTACTCAAAATGTGTAATAAAAAAAGCCAAAGGTATACAAAAAATTTGAAAGAGTCAAAATGCATATTAAAATATTCTTGAACGAAACGCAATAGAAATTCTCAATCTGATAGGAAGATTAAATGTCCATACATTATAAAGAGATATTCAAAAATAATTTGAGATTCTCCTCTTTGTCAAAAGATATTTTACCAATTATTATTTATATTCTTTGGAATACCAATGAAATGTGACGAAAATTAGTCATTTCATGTATTGTCGTCCAGTTTTTGGTATTCCGCCTAAAATTTTGTTATGATACAAAGTATATAATTGAAATATACCACTTTAGAATGCCAGATTTTATACTTTGCCTGTAGCATATTAATGGAATTCTCTAATATATTTTAAAAAGGATTTCCTGATCCACATGGATTACTCACCTGATTTGAATCAATAATTGGAAACCAGCCAATGTAGGGCAATTTCAAATCGAGATCTGACAATTTTATTTCGGTTTCTCCCATCATGGAATTGGTGTACTTGTCGCACGTGAAAACAGTGAACAATAACGACCTCTGTGAGAGATTATTCTCGTCTACTCCAAAAAGGAATTGCTCTTTGAAGATTGGGTTATTGGTCTTGCGTTGAACCTGCGTGAATAGCAAAATTAGGATTAACATAAATTTGCATAAAGTTGATTACAATTTAAACAGTAAAAACAAAGTGTTATGAATGAATGATGCATAAAAATTATCTAATTAAAAAATCTGTAGGGACTTATGGAGAAACATTTTGAAATATTATATTAATTTATTATCATTAACTAATCTTTTGATATAAATTTCAAATGACAGTATGATAAAAGAAAATCAATATTGATAATATTCATATATAATTAACTAATAGTTGTTAATATTAATATATACTGATTCTTGATTTTAATTAAAGTAAATCATTATATAAAAATATTTGGAATATATAATGAGAATTCTGTTTTAATCAATACTCATTAAATACAGATTATTGATATGATGTGGAATTTATTTTATAATATACAACAATAATTATTTTAGGAATAATGTGCAACTGTGTGTGTATTTACAATAGATATTCAGATTAATAAAACCTTAATTGGTTAGACTATACTTTAGGTGCCCCTTTGATTCTCGCCAAGTTGTGATCGCAATTGATCGCCAAACTGGGAGAAACCCAATCGTATTCTGATTGCAGCAGAGGGACTGATTGTTCTGTTAAAAAAAATCGCCAATAAAATCGATTGACAAACAAAAATCACCATGTTTGCCAAGGGGGCACCCTAAAATATAGTTTTATGCTGTTAATTAAATCATTAATTTACAGGTTTTAATTTACCCTGTTAATAATTTCCTTAAAAACCAGGTTAACTATACTTTAAGGTGCCCTTTGGCGAACTTGGCAATTTCTTGGCGTCAAGTTCACCTAAGGTTTGTTTGCGCCGATTACAGTGCAAACAGGTATGACTAAACATTCAAAAATAACACAACGTCCGTTGGATTTTCAAAATTCTAAAAACGATAAACCAATCAGAGCCTCAACTGGATCTTAACCAATCAGAACACGATTCGGTTTTGCACAGCTTGGCGATCAAACGCGATCACAACTTGGCGAGAATCAAAGAGGCACCCTAAAGTATAGTCTAACCATTAACAATAATGTCTCAATTTAAATATATATTTTTTAATATTTAATAACAAATATATAATAAGGAAAGTATATTTTGTAAATAATACAGGACGCTATAATCAACATAAAAAAATGTTAATTTTGTGTAGTTGAGTAATAAGTTGAAGTGATTGGCTTTATTAGTTAATTAATGATTAATTTGGCCCAAAGATAATATAAAGTGTATCTGAAAACAGTGAAAAAACTATCATACTTACTGTAAGGTTTACATTTTCACAAGATATTTTGACCATGTTAGGTAGAACAACATATGTCTTTTTACTTTGTTCTACCTTTTAATTTGGCTCGTGGTAATCACTTTTAATATCTGTAACTATGGAAACATATTTCTAGGTGTGTCATTTAGAAAGGAAAAGTAATGTGACTCTGACTTTGTTCTGCTGATTGTTATGTCAACATTCTAGATAAATATGATCTCGAAACTTCAATTGAATGAAATCGGACTATACATGTTTTTAATGTTTTCTTTACAGAGGAATTCTATGTTTTTGTTCCAAAATTGAACCAGAATAAATAATGATTGATGATTTATTTTGAACTGAATTAAACATAAGAGTAACTATATTTCTACCAGACTTGTTATTAAAGGAAAATAACAGAATTGTTAATTTGGATACTTACGTATTAACTCCAATGTATCAGAAGCTTTAGTGGTTTTTAAGAACTGTCAATTTTTATACCTAAAAGTTTTGTGACAAATCATAAATTGAAATACTTTATTTAAAATCGAAACACTTTCAAAATTTCAAAACAGTTTATTTAAAATCAAAGTAATCAATCGGATTTCGGTGGAAATTGGGCCGATATAGAATTTAACATAAATTAAAACAGTCTCTGTTTTCTTTGATCTGATGCTGTCACCATACGAACTCTACTAAATAAGATTCTAAATGATGTCTCACTGTCCCACTTTGTCTTTTGTTTCTCCATTTAGTACTGCACCACATTCTCTCAACTATATGAACCTCTGTATCAAGATGAATAATATGGTATTTATCTTTAGCATGTAGGAATCTTTCTTTTTCTATTCTAGCTGTTTTGTAACCTTTCCAACTGTCAGAGTAAATGTGCTACTATCTGCAATGTTTTCAATAATTCTATTAAGA
Source organism: Latrodectus geometricus (assembly GCA_026290005.1). NCBI lineage: Eukaryota > Metazoa > Arthropoda > Arachnida > Araneae > Theridiidae > Latrodectus > Latrodectus geometricus. Next base: position 86,681 of record JAPDSC010077139.1, on the reverse strand, counting down.
AAGATAGAAAGCCAGCTCTATTTAAGAACAGTGACAGCATATGAATCTTTGTTTTACTACATATAACACAAAACACTCACTGTTCGAATAATACTCGACCACAATTATTTTTAAGCTTAGTAAGCAAACTTTCATCAATTTCCAAAATGCTATCTTGTCCATCTACCTTCTTGTTAGGTTTATTCTCCAAGGGACATAATTCACACATGTAATTGTTCGAATCTATAACATTTTTATCCGATACATCAAGTTGCTTTTCACAAAATTTAATCAACGTCAATTCCTTTCACCAGCAGTATATGAATCTCAAAGCTGAACAAAATGGAATTCTGCTTTCTTCAAATCAGTTGTCTTCTCTAAGTCCCAATTGCTGATCACACTGTCTTAAATTACATTTTCAAGAGTTATTTTTTTTATAAAATATTTCATGTCTGAAAAAATATAATTGCATCATCTTTTGTTTTTGGCAAATCCCAAAGACGCATTTTAGTAGCACTAAAAATATGGCATAAAAAATCAGCAAACAACAAAGCAAAAAGGAATACAAAAGATAACTACGTGCGAACAACAGGATTGCTCTTTATTGGCGCATCAGCGCTACTTCTTCTGCGGTGACGTTAATATGTAAGTAAACAACTTTTAAGAGTAAGTTTAACAGTTACAAGCTGCTTTAAATACCTTTGTTTCTCCTATAATTTGAAAGTCAGACGATGTATCCTTTTATATCATATATAATAATTTGGGAGGACAATAACACTTAATTGAGGATCTAAGTTACATCATCATTAAAACGACTAATGATTTAACCATGGTCAAATGATATGCTCAACAATTGAGCTACGTTATGCTTTTCCTTTCACCTCTGGAAGAAAATAAGCTTTTTGTATCATAATTGAGGAATTTGTTGTTGTTATTTAGATAGCCTGACTGTACATATGTATATACATATATTTGATTTATGGTGACTTTTAAGAGTCTATTGCGCAGCTTGTCCTTTACTGGACCTTGTGCCATAAAACCCAACTCAAATAAGAGTCTATTAATGTGTTTCTGGAGCCTATATTTACTTGGGTTTTATTTTCTATATGTACATCTATCTTTGGCGGTTTTGTTTTCTGTATATACGCCTATCAGGATGGGAGACTTGGAATTTTATGAAAATTTCCCATATGATATAAATGAATAAGACCCACAATCAATACAAAAATATAATATGCAATGAATGGTGAAAAACTCCTTTGTTAGACAATTCTGCATCAAATTTGTTGAATTGGCAGGATAATATTTAGCACTTTAGTATTCAGCTCAAATGTTCGTGGGTTCAATCACTACTTTGGGCGGGATGTTTTCAGGGGTTTGGGGTCCATTTAAAAAGAAAAATTAGCCCATGTTCAAGAGACGAACGTAGCGGGATAAGCAAACCAAATGATTTGGTAGTTTCAAATTTACATATTCACAATGATTTTCAAGACAATGATTTTTTCTCTCTTTCAAACATTTGTACTGGTAACTATTATAATGATATTCTAAGAAAAGATAGTTAATTAATTTCTTTTTCTCTAAGCTTTATATTTTAATTAGTTTAGCTTGTTTGCTTATACTGTTTATCTTTTATCCATTTAAGAATATTAATTTTTTTATAAGCTATTGGCATTTTCCAGTTGCAGTTTGATTTTATATTTGCAGAAAGTTTTATATTTTTCTTGAGAATTTTTGGGAACACGAGTTTTACATACCAGCTTTATATTTTGTGAGATATTATACTTTTATATCAGAATTCATTTAATGAAATAGCATATGCATCTATAAATTAATTCTAATTAATTTGGAAGTTTTAGTAATTAACATAAATTACCCTTGTTTGCATATTTGTTGATCTATCTGGAAGAAGAAATACTTTGATGTAAGTGTCAACAACAGAGTTTGGTACAGGTCCTACTAAGTCTCTGGCTCGGTTAATTATCACTATTAAGTCCTCAGTTTCACTGTAAAAAATAGAAAATTCGTAAAATATAACAATATTTATAAAATAAAATAACAGTCAGATTAACGCGCATTTATTTCTTAAAGTGATATGATGATAAATATATAAAGATGTTGTTGTATCTATTAACGCATGCATTCATGAATCAATTGCTGTAAATATCCTTTGGAAAAAGAAGCATATGAATTAGAAAAAAGTAATTGAAAAAAAGTATAATATTAGGTTGGGGAAAAAGTATTCCATTATTTTTTTCGGTAGACGTCAGTAGTGATCGATATCTCGGGACATATCAATCAAACAATTTCAGATTTATGCTCGTTGGAAAGGTGACATTTGACACTAAAATATCCTCTTGCGGATTTTTGTTTGATTAATTCAGTTATGAGTACAAGATTTTAAAAATGGAAGACAACAAACAGAAAATTCGATGCATTTTCGTTTTTCTCTTGTAACGGCGAAAAAGATAGCCGGGTGGCTAAAATTGTGAAAGGTGTTTATCGTCCTATATAAGACTGTAACAACCAGTTACGTACAATTTTTGTTTCGTCGATTTCGTTCGGATATTTTTGATGTTAGAGAAGCACCTCGCATGTGGATACAGCATCGTCGAAAATGTCTATAAAATATCAAAAATGATCGAAGTGAACCGCATGTCAGAGTCGTAACGCGCAAGATCTAAAAATCTACATGAAAGCTGTTTTAAACCTTTTTACAAAGTGAATCCAAAAGAAGTTACATAAAGTTCATGTAAAAATAATGGATCTCTCTTTTCCTCCAATCTAATAGATGCTTCTATCAATTAGAAAAACAGTAAAAATGAATTTAAGGTTTGAAAAAATTAGGAATATATATATATATATATATATATATATATATTAAATTTTTCTTTTCTCAGTTCTAGAAGACCTTTCATTATTTTTTAATTGACTTATGACAACTTAGTTCCTTAGCTCCATTCAAGAACAGAGATTCAAATCGTAATTGTTTAGAAAGTTATGCGATATTTCCTTAAAAATATGAAATTTTATATGTACAATACAATTTTTAGATTTTTACGACCATATTTAAACTTTTTTTTTATAAAAAGTTGTATATTATTAAGTATTTTAATTTAGCTTTAATGAAAATATTACGCAGAAAATTCTATTTATGTACTATATTTAAAAATTAAACTTTTTTCCCTATAGAATTTTAAAATAATTTAAATTTGTTATAAGAGAGAATATAATTTTAAGATAAATACATTTTTTACTTTTTTATACGTGCCATAAAGTTAAACAAACTTAAACCAAGAGTTTTTGTGTATTATTAATTAAAAGCTTATAACAAAATTGAATATTGTGCTTCCGAAATGTCATGATATATTAACATCATGTGCATCAAGACCTCTATTAAAGTATATATTCCTGTATCATCTGTAATAAATATCATAAACCTGAAAATATTTTCAATTAGTTAGAAAAATCAATTTGAAAAACTGAAAAATATTTTAAGTGCCACTGATTGGAAAAAAAGAGTTTTTCCTTTAAAATTATGAAAATCTTAAAATTTGTTTTTCGTGCTGCTTAAAAAAATAAGCACAATATAAGATGTGCTTATTTTTTCATAATTCATTAAGAAAAATTTCTATTTTCCTTTAAAATTAAAATTTTAAACCTCTTTTAATTAAAAAGTCTTTTATTTTAATTGATTCAGACTACAAATTAGAAGCAGTATAATTTTTATCAATACATTCACTATTATACTTATAGTGAAAGTCTGTAACACTTAATATACGTGCATGGTGACAATTAATATATTATTGAGATACAATATTTGTTTTATTACAAATGACAATTATAGTGTCTTTTTATAATTGTTAATGACACTATAATTGTGTCATTAACGATTGTAATTGTCAAAAAATTAACTAGGCTTTTCAGTTATGGATATCATTGAAATAAAATACAGAATTACGTGTTCAATTTCAAAATTTAATTATTGGCCAAATAAAATAAGACTTCCAGTTAGAAAGAATTAAATTTTATTTTTGAGAAAATGTTGAAGGGTATTTGAAATTTGTTTTGATTTTAAAGAGAGCTTATAAAAGATGTTTTTGTTGTAAATATGAATTTTTAGCAACTAACATATATTTTATTACAGAATCGTCTTTATGAATTTTGATGTATGAGTTCTCAAAATAGGTGCTGACATAAAACTAAAGAAGGGGAAAAAAACGACTGTTCAATTATTTTTTTTTAATTATATATTTTTCTACCAATGTTTGATTTGATTCAATAAGCCAAGCATGAAAATATAATAGTGAAAACAAATTATTTTTTAACATAATTATTTGATTAATTTTTTGTGGCAATAAGAATAGCAAACAGAGTGTTAAGTTTCAGACGTCATGAAGAGAGATATTGAAATATTACGTCACCGAATTAAAAATGTAATTATTCTGTTTTTGTATATAAATTTTGAAACTGTTATTGTGTTATTCTTCGTTATAGGGCAGATTATAATATTTACAAAACTAATCAGCGTTATTTTGTTCTTAGAATAGTTATAACAATTATTAAGTTTTAGATGCTCCAAAAAATTATTAAATAATTAACTATTATGAGTATATGATTAGTTTAGAACCAGGAAAAATTCTGCTTTAGTTTTTGAAACAGAAATATGACTGATAAAGGCAAATAAATCCAATCTAAAAATATTCATATAAATTCATTTTAAATATTGTAATGAAAACAAGAATAACTAAAATGTAGTAGTATTGTTTCCAAGAATGAAATTTCAACTGAAATGAAGTTATTTTTAATTGAAACTCGAATTTCCTTAAAGTTTGCTTACCTGTCGTATTCGATTCCTAGCTCTATTTCACCACAGTGATGTGGGGACTCGAGGGCGTCTGGAGCTACGGATGAGTTAGAAATGATGCTATCACAGGAAACCGCTCTTTTAAGAACTAAAGTGTTGTTGGACTTCTCTAAAACTTTAAAGAAAAAACGAAATTAATTTCTATGATATTTTCTTAAAGTTGTTAAAGTGATAATGAGCTTCAAATCTTTTTAAGCTCTATATCATAGTTAAAATGTTTCTATTTAAATGAAAATTTTTATATTTTTAATAAAAAATAGGCTGCTATACTTTCTTAAAAAAGTTTAATAGTATTAAACATCTGTCTTAAATGTAACTTTCAACTAAAATATTTCTCTAAAAATTAAAATAATAACACGTTACTTATAAATAATCAGTTATATGCTGAGTTTTTGTTAATTTTTCCTCTTCATGAAATCTAAATAAAATATATAGTACATACTTATTTAAGAATGAAGATTTCTACTCTCATGAATTTTAAGAATAAAAGATAAACTTCAGATTCTTTAAACTAGTTTAATTTTAACTATTACAACATATTAATGATGTTCCTCGAAACTATAATTTCTTATTACTTGAATTGCTAATTGCGATAATTTCTTATTCTTATTACTATTGATATGAAATTACAAAATGTTAATCAACAAGCATTTTTGTCTTTATGTAATATTTGGAAAAATTTTAAGTTTAAATGCTTGATAATAAGAATGAAACTTGATTAAGTTTAGTTGTTTAAAAATATAAGCATTATACGACAACAAAGTAACAAGTTTAATACATTATTTTTATACATGAATTTTTTAAACTTAAATATTCCCACTATTATTTATTAGTTTAATGTATACTAATTTGAAAGAATAAAAAATTATTATGTTTCTTTCTAACATCATATTCATTAAATAAATTATACTACAAAATTTCAGTAAAAATCCTAACTCAAAATTTTAAATCCCAATAATTGCAATGAAAAATAATATCACTACTCCTAATATTATCAATTTTTATAAAATTAAAATTTGAGAATTATATTAAAGATTGTTAAAAATGTTTTAAAATTATTTATTCTTTGGAATTTTTTAGAAAAAGTATTATTTTTTAGTCTCTAAATTGTCTCTTTCATTTTAAGAATATTTTTCAAGAATGCTTTATGAAAATGGCCTCCCTTAAAAGTTTGTACTTCTAAAAAACAATTTTAAATTTACTTCACCAAAACAAATTTATTGTTATGTCTTACATAAAACATCTTCTTGCTCTCGTTCTTCGTTTGTATCTACTGCTACAGGCACTCCATTCATTTTTGAAGTGGGTGAAGGTGAAGATATTATGTTATTGGAAGTTTCCTTGTTATCGGAACCAGTTACTAGTTTCAGATCATTTCCGACATTGTCATAATGTTTATAATTACCACTCATATCCAATGCAATATCGGATTCTGAGCTCTGAAAGAAAAGAAAATATAATTTGTAAAAATAGAATTATCTGAGTATTAACGTTTTTTAATATAGCACCAGTTGAAAAGTAATAAAATACCAATAACGTATTAATTTATTTTATTAATTTTCAACAAAAATGTTATTTTTGTAAAATTAACTGTAGCATGTCCACGTTTAATCTTAACCACTGCTGAGCTTCCAAAAATGAATATTGTTTTCTGCTTCTTGTATTGTAACGATAGGAATTTAATCTTAAACCTTAATGTTAAAATTTATTGAAAAGTTTACTGATAACAATGTGAAAAAGCGAGAAAAAATAAATGTTCTTTTTTTGTGGACAAAGTGCATAAACTAATGAAGGATGTACCTTGAGGAAAAGATAAATTTATACATTATAAAGTATTTTAAACTGAATTCAGTGATTTGTGCCATTTCTCTTTAAGAAAGAGTTTTTTGAAATCAAGCATAAATTGCAAATATGCAGGTTTGTTAAGGTGGATATTTGAGTTTTTCAATTTTTTACTTACTTATTATGACTGAAAAATATGATTTGAATCTAAAAAAATTCCTCCTGTGTTTGATATTCACGCTTGGGTTTCATAAAATAGTGCTGTGGATATTTAAACAGGTTATAATGACAGCATATATGTCCAATATACGGAGTCATCTATTTATTTCTTTAAGAAGGCAATGGAAATTGTGAGATTAATAAAGCATTAAATGCTTATATAAGATGTCTGACAGTGTATCATTCGGAATTGTTAGGCTCTTATATAAATGGTCTAATGATTAATTACTTGAAAAACTGCTACTAAATTTCCTTACAAACAGGTATTTAATTTAATTGCTATAGAAATCCACTGCTGAATGATATCAACACTATATTTATCTTCAGATTTTTTTATTTATTTTATATAATAAAAATATATTCAAATTCATTTCCAGTTAACTTTGATTTGGCAAGTTATTTAATAGGGTGAACCACATAAGTAATTAAATTATTAAGATATTGGGAAAAATGGATTGATTAATCAAAGATAATCAATCCGTTTTTCTAGCTAGCTGTAGATGATAGCTATAAATAATTAAAAGTGCATCACTTCTATTTATTTATTGCAATGCAATTTGGAATAGAATTTGTTGAATTTCATTATATTCAGTTATGAGTATGTTTAAAATAGACAAATACTCAGTATGGAATATTTTTAACTTTTTGTCCGTTGGACATTTTTATATAATTTACTATAGGATATCATACCTTTTAAAATTTATCATTTTGTGTAAATTCTCTTTAATTAAAATTCTCAGCTTAAAATTGGAAAAAAAACTAACAAAATTTTGTATTCATGTAAAAATAGCAAAATGAAATTTTAAAATTATATGTAGTCATTAAATTCAATATATAACTTAACTTTTAAAAGCATTTTCAAATATTAAAATTTGTAATTAAATCATATAATTACCTTTAATTTTATTTAAACTAATTATTGAAAAATGATTGCCTATTCATGGAAAATTTAAAAAAACAAAAATAATTTGCTTTAGATAAAAATATTTATTTCAATGATATTTATGACACTATATTACCTCTTAGATATATGAGTGTGTTTAATAATATGAATTAAAAATTCAAATAAAAATTTTTTTTATTCCTTTGAATAAAAATTTTTTATTCTTATATATATACTTATTGATTTAGGGAATGGTTTTTTAATTACATTGCATAAGGTTTTATAGACGCTTAATATTTAATCATAGCATTATACTATTTTTCTTTTCGTGAAAAAGGTTTACAGTATCTTTGACTATAATTAAATTTATCTGTTTTTGATGATTTTATAAGACATTTCTGAAGTTCTTTGCATAGTAGTAAGTATGCATAACCATTTCTCTTCATTGATATACTGAATTACTGCGTTACCCTGCTCTACATAGTGCGATACTCTGCTATACATGACGTACAAACTACAATCTTAAGTACATGAATGGACGAAGCTATATTTTAGCTTTATACAGCTCTCTAAAATCTTTCCGTTATTAAAATTTTGTTGGCCTGTGACTTATATTATCTACATAGGATAAATGTGTGAACTTCTTGTATTTACATAATTGTTTTGTGAAAATTAAGTATCGTAAAGTAACACATTTTACAGTTAACTAAAACTTTATTTATGAATTTTGAGACAGTTAAAATATCAAAATTGATAGGAATTTTTGCATACATAAATATGAATTTTGCATTGATAAATGTAATTGAAATAATTAACTAATGAATATTTATTCGAGATAGTAAGCAAAAACCAATATAAAAACAAGTAACATATGATTTTTATTTCGATGAATATTAGTTGTTATAGTTTTATGAAAAAATATATTTTAATATAAGTCATAACAAGGGAAAAAAGTAATAAAACAACAGTTCCAATACATGAAATTGAAAAGAATGAAATCTTTTGTATGAGTTACATTATAAAATAATGATATTCTATTATAAATAAATATTTACTTCACTTTCAATAAAACTAAGGAAATTAATTATATAGATTTCTTCAACATTTAAATATTATTTCAATATCGAAAAATATACCTTAAAATTAATAAGAATGAATAACATTTTTTCTAAAAAAATTGGCATTTTTCATTTTGTCGATATAGTTTTACATTTATTAAATATATGTTATTGAGAATTTGTAAAGAAAAATATTTAAAGCTTCTCGCAATGCATTACGTAAATATTGACTTACGATGTAATCAGTGGCGCCAAAATGTCCGTTTTTAGTGAGTTGTGCTGTTTCTTCCCTGTCCCCTTTGACACAGGAATTCAAACGAGACCATCCTCCTAACAATTTAAATAGAGCAACCAGCATAAAAATAAGGCCAATGATCACGCCAAGTAAAGTTAGTACTAGCACCCACTCTTGCATTTTCTTCGCATCTGGTTCCACTAGAAAATAAACAATATAAAGACTTGCAAATAATTCATTGATAAAAAGGAGATGCATTTCTAATTTTAAATATATTTTATTCATGGGTCTGAAGATCATTTAATTATTAAATATTGGTTTCACATAAATAGGACTGATTACATAATGCTAGTCATTTGTACCAACATGATAATCTATTCTATGTAACAAAAAAAAAAAAAAAAAAAGAAGAACCTCGTTATTAAATGACAAAGCACAGACTATTGATTAAAATTAAATGTAATACTGTAAGTAAATTAAGGAATAAATTTTATTTAGATAATTTTGAAAATTTGTTTTTAAAAATAATGAAAATGGTTTTTATTTAGAAAAAAAAAGCTTTTAAATATAGCTTCGCAGTGCTTTTAGCTAATTTTAAAATAATTTAATTTTATTACTTTTAGGAAATACTGAATAAATTTGTGAAACTTATATTAAAGACGATGCAGTGCACTGAATTGGAAATATGTTGACAAAGTGTTTTCTTAGAAAGTGTTTATTATTCGTGTTTTGAAAAATAGAACTGTTATTACACTGAGAGAAAATTAATAAAATGTAACAAAATTTTAAAATATTTTTATGATGATAAATTTCCAAAATATGAAAGAAATACGTTAGTACACATAAGTAACTGAAGCAAATAAAACTCTGAAATTAAAACAATATGAAAGATCAGATAAATATTGCTGAAATGTTTAATATAGGACAATAAAATAACAGTCTTATAGTTTATTTTAAGAAAGAACAAAATTGTGTTGTATAGAAAATGTTACGCAAAGAATTTTTTGAAAATAATTAAATAGAATATAAAGTTGTAAGCGATTTTTAATTATAAGACCTTTACATTCAATGTTTTAAGAAGTAATAAAAATCTTAAAATTCTTGGAATTCTTCCAGTCAGACATTAACTATCTTTAATCAGTTATTTTAAAATAAATATCCATCTCAATAAATGAGGGCTTTTTATATATAATAACCGCGTTTTTTTAATGTTGGAACAAACTCATAATTTTATATGAAAGGTACATGAAAAAATGAAAATTATAAGTTTATATAATACTATGAAAGTACAAAATGGAAAAGTTCTTTTGATTTATGATGTTTAAATAAAAGAGAAATATCTAGTATGTGTTTATCTATGTACAAATCAATTTTTAATGATCAACAACAATGAAATGAAATTTAATCTCCTTTCTATTTTAAGGAAAATACTTATATTTCTTACAACAAATTTAATAAAAAATATTTATACTTTAGATGTGACAAAATATACATTCTTTAACAATTTCATTAATACTTTTTAAAATTTGAATATGTAAACATATAAATGAAAAAAATTTCATAAATATTTGTTAATATTAAAATATTTTATAATATTTCCTAAAATATTTTTAAATTTTGGATTTTATAATTCAATGACAAATATAAAAAGTATACATTAAACTACTTACTTAGACGCTTACGGGGAAGTGAAGGAATCATTTTATTTAATAACTATTAAAAGTTGAATAAAAATGATCTAAAAGCATGGATATGTGTTACTGAAAGTGATACAGCGAGTGTTTTATTTACCTTTTACTTTCTGGGAAAGGAATATAAGTCCATCACAGCTTTAGTCTTTTTCACGTTCGCAATATTCACTGACCCGTGCGATGTTCGTTACATCCATAGACTTAAATGTCCATGGTCTATGAGCTTCATACTTTTCTGAAAAAAATAATTCAAAGAATGAGAATTTTTTAAATTGTTGTAATTTTTAGTTTCATATCAATATGTGTATTACTCAGAAAGTTGAATTTTTCTGTCGGATATTTATTATTGTTTATTCATGAATTTGAATTTTTAGTTACAAAACAATCGTTTTACTAAAAGCTGTAATGTAACAAGCATATTATATTTAAGAAAAAATTTGAGAGATACGCATGAGATTTATTATGAATATATTACTAATGAAATTATGAAATTAGTTTTTTATAGTTTTATAAAATTATACTTTGAATTAAAAATACGTATTATCCAATTCTGAATAATAGTTATAAATATGAACAAACATTAAATTTTTTGAAAATTTTGTGTGCACACTTTGCGAAATTTAAAGCAAATAAAAATAGAGTTTAAGACTTAATACTATGTAGCAGAGAATTATAATTAATTTTGTCGAAGGATATATAAATATCAAATCATTTTTTGCAGCTATAACTATGTAAAACGTTGAAAGTCTCCAAATGTTTTCTGAAAACTAAGAATGTGTTTTTGATAGTTATTATTTTCTTCAAATAAAAATATATCATCACACAGTCACAATTATCATATAATGGTCACAATTTATCACTCAATTTTAGGATTATTATCAAAAGTATCTTTTATATTAGATTATATAATTGCGTTTTTTGGAAATATAAAATATTATTTATTTCTTTAAATAGTAAACATTTCACAATGAATAGAAACTCATTTAATATCTTTTTAACTTTAGAAAGTTCCACTATATTTAACCTAAACAAAATATTTAATTTTCTGTATTTTAAGTATATCCATTTTATTGTTTATCCTTTGTCTTAAAACTCGCCTGTAAATTTTTACATTTACTGTTTTCTAACACACAAACATCATTCTTCAAAGCTTCGAATTTATAAACTTCGTTCTTAATCTTTTGTATACTTATTAATTTATGCATTTTGTATGATGTAATTTGAAAACAAGATTCCTTATTCTAGGTTTTAAATACATAAACTTGACTCATTACTTTTTTGAGTGCAGTTAATTTTTAATCCTTTATCACAATTTATTTAATATTTATATATCAATGTTTAATATCTATATAATTATATTTATATATTTATCATAATATAAGTTTTATTCTGTCATATATTAGTTATATAAGCGTCATTTGTTATGTCTTAACATAGAATATGTTTTCAAATTTTTTCATTCCTTTTTATAACTAATTCATATTTATTTTAATCTGGAAGAAAAGGTAATATTATATTATAAATGAATTGTGAGGATTCATATAAAGATTGTTAGTTTAATTTAAGTACATGTTACTACGTATATGTTACTAAAAATCTAAATTTTTATATTTTAACCGAAAACTCTCAAATGTTTTAAATTCATGTTCTTAGCGAACATATTTATTTATTTGACTGCGAGTTTCAATTTAAGTAATTTTAATTTTTTTTGTTTTGAGAATTGAAACAAATTCCACGTGGATGAAACGTCTGTTGTATATCAAATATTTTGTTAAGACTTAGATCTACATCAGACATTTATTTCTCTAAAATTAAAATTTGTTTCTGTGAAAATAAATGAAAATTATCTTTTGATGAAAGTTACCAAAAAAGCACCTTATTTTTTTATTTGATTCTTCTATCTTGTTAGCTATTACGACTAAAACTTTGTTCATGGGAGTGTGAACTTAGTAAATCATTTACTGGCTTTACTCTTTCTAACTTTTCAAGAACTATTATTTTCCCCCGAAAGAGTGTTAGTTTAGTGAAGCCTGTTTCAAATCTCAAAGGGTCAGAGTGTGAAAGAGGAGATAGCAATTCTTTTTCTTTCCCTTTAATGAGACGTTGTAAGTTTTGTTGCTTTTGAACATTCTTTCTTCTTGTATAAGTTGTAAAGTTAGGATTGTTCTGAAAAGGACTTTTACGATTTGTAGAGGTCTTCAAAGTTAGAAACAGCGATTGAGATATCCATTTCCCATGATAAGTTAGAAATAACGTATTTTTACATTTTCCATATTTTTAACGATTTTCAAATATTAAGATGAATTTAAAATATATATTGCACAAAAATAAATTCATTTTACACTATTCCTGTTCTTTCTAATTGGACTATTTAAATAAAAAATGTCACAAAAAGAGTTGCTATTGAAAAATAACATTGTATATACATAAACTCACAATATACTTTATTTATATTTAAAATGTGTTTTCTTTCCTCATGAAGGCAAATTTCTTTGATATTTATAAATAAAAATTATAAATATATTCATAAGTTAAGTATATTCGATATATAATATAAAGTTGATATAAAATTAATTGTGTCGTTTGCTTACATTAATTAACATAAATGTATTACCAAATCAAGAGCATCACACTAGGTAGGCAATATGATAAGTTAGTCACTTGGTAAAAAGCTGTTAGTCTGACCACGCTTATATTATTATGCATTCAATTTATTATTAACTGAGACTATATTCTTGAAATATGCAGATGATATTTTAAATAATCTTTGTTTCATTGTATTCAAAAGCAAACTATTAATATGTTTGTTTTGATTATGTAGACAAATGAGTATCTTGTGTTGATAAAACATTACTTTTTGAGTTGAAAGCAACAACCAATGTCGAGAGACTTCTACCTGGTCTCTGCTTCAAAAGTAGAAGATTCACCACTAGCTTGTAGTGCTGCCGTCTAGTGTCATCTGAACAAGGGGGAAATGAACTCTTCAGATTTGACAGCTGACGTGAGAGAGCTTGTAGTGCTGCCATCTAGTGTCACCTGAACGAGGGAGAAGTGAGCACTTGAGAATTAACAAGGAACTGTACTTTCTTTCAGGAGCAGAAAATGTTAGGATTGAACTTGACTGGGTTTGGAACAAAATGCTAAATAAATAGTAGCAGAAGTGCCTTAGTCCCCGAAATATCTGTGTATTAAGACAAGACAACAATCGAAACTGAAGAAAAGTTGAAAAAATATTAAGGGGATTCTGTTGTATTATATTGCATGGTTCATAAGTGGGTTGAAGAATTTTGTTGAAATCGAACGAGCACATAAATGCAAAGCCTTCTACACGTCCATTTGATGTTACGACTGCAGAAATGGTCATCAAAATTCATTTTTTGTTAGAAGATTGCCAGTGAAAGCATGTAAGATAACTAAGAAGATGAATATATTAAATGAAAGTGTATTTATATAAGCATGGATGACTCGATTACTAACTGTGAATCAAAAGTAATTTCGTGAAACTATTTCAAAGTCGTGTTTAGACATGTTTAAGCCTGATTGAAGTAAATTTTTGAGAAGATGTATTACAATTCATTTATTTGGGTAAATCATAATACTCTAGAAAAAAAAAATCTAAGCTGTGTACTTCGTCTAATAAACTTTTTCTGCTAAATTAGTTGAACAGCACTACGAGTTGCTCTCTCATCAAGCCTACCCTTTTGACCTAACTACCGTCATACTTTTCTTTTTCCAAATTTATAAAATAATGGCTTAGTGGAAATCGTTAATGTTACTAATGCCTGTTCTAATAAGTTTCCCAAATTTTTATTTCAAAGGGGATTATAATAGTTAGAACATCGTTGGGTTGTTTGTTTCTCATTTAAAATTTGCTCATGAGGGCTACATAAGCAGAAACATAAGGTTTAAAGTGTATTTAAAAACACTACAAATATCCATCCCCAAGGGGGGAATCAAACCCACGAACCATTGAATCGAGGACAAGAAGGCTAACCATTCAACCGCCAGATCTATAACGTCTGTGGGCAAAATGCATTGTTATTTAAAGATATTATTTCGAAAAATAAAATACATTTTGGTATGTATATTGATTTTTCTCATTTGAAACTCTCTGACTTAATCAAACTACCCTCGTAAAGTAATACAGCTTAGACTTTATTATAGATCATTATAAAAAGCAACATTAAAAGCAGTATTAATTAAATAATATTTATAATTTACATTTTCTAGAAAGAATAATTATCTTTCGAAAAACTAAAATTTTGCATTTCTATAATCTCAAACTGAAAAGACTTTAACATAAAGAGAGATTGGATTTCTTACCTTCTACAGATTTAACAAAAATAAATGGTTTGAAAAATTATTTAAAAATAATCAAACTTTATATTTACCATAAAAATTATGAATAAAAAAATTCAAATAACGAAAATTACACTATCGCACATTATGATTATGGTGAATTTATGTTTTTTGGAATGATAGGTCTCAAGTTCAATTCTAGTTACTGTTTAACAATAGATTATATATGCTGAACTTCTGCTTTGGATGCACTTCTATTGGTATTTCCCGGGTGTCCTCCTTTGTGGCACTGCTTACTATTTGTGAAAATAACAGTAAACGATATACATGTTCAAATGCATTGCACAATAATATTTACCTATTAAGTTATTCATTATGGATTTACTGTGACGAGGTGGTTGGATAGTATCTATCTAATTGGTCTAGAGTTCGACATCGGCTACAGTTGAAACAGGCCCAGATTGGTTTACACTTTAGATTTTAGCAAGCACACTTGTCAGAAATAAATGAATTTTACAATCACATGAGACTACTGCTTTCAAAGGTAGGCTTTAATGAATCAAGGTCTTTGCTATTCATGATTGACCAATACATTCATAATATTCTTCATACAGGGCCATGCGTGGGCTGTTTTGATTTTCTTGTGATCTTGAATTTTTAGTTACATTAGTTTACACAGATTGTGGGAGAAAAGTTGAAATACCCTGCTTCAGCTACAGACTCCAAATTAATTAATTCTATTTCTCGTCTAATGAAAGCATTTATTGCGATGTGCCATAAATTAAATTTCCTAATCTTTATGAGGAAAGTTATTTTTACAATTATTATATTTTATAAAAATTTGAAGAAATATTTTTTAAAAATTTTTAAAATTATAATATGAGGAATACAATTATTGATAACCACTATTATAAACAAATGCAATATTCAAACTCAATTAAAGAAAGCCTTTTACAAAAATTATTACAATCAAAGAAATTATTCATCAAAAATGGAAGAGAATTGTATTTCCAAACTTCCTCAAAGTTATTTTGATTAACTAAAGAGCAAAATGTTTTCCATACATTTTTATTTATTTTTTATGAACGGAAGGAAATTTTTATTGTAATATTCTAAGAATATTAAGATTTAATATTTTCACTTGCGAAAAGCTTTAATGGAAAATAACTTGTTTTGAGAATGGGATATTATTATTAATAAATTATTACACCATCATATAAATCTATATGTGATACGAAAGTCCTAGGCTCCAGAGATAAGAACAAAACGCATATGTTCTTTCCTAAGAAATATTCCAACCTCTATCTCATGCTTCATTAATAATGAGTGGGAAAATAGGCGCAAACCAAGATAAAATGGATATCAGCGCTACATTACGACGGAAAGAGAAGCAGTTTCATATTTCTTTACTCATTTCATTATTCATGAATTCTCTTTCCCAAGAAGAGGATGCGGGAACCAGAAAGACACATTCACTTTATCGATTCTGGGAAGGAAGAAGAGAAAGGATTGCCGAGATTAGGGTGTTTCGCCGTAAAGACAATTTACAGTCAGGGGTTTGCAAAAGTGGCAGCATACTATTTACTTTTTAATAAAAATGCTTATTTCCGACTGCAGTACTGGTGCTTAACTTTTCATGAATGTTCCTTTTGTTAATAAAAGAAAGCTTTCGTAAGAAGTTAGGATTCTTGGTTTTTTGTAAGAACTCAAGAATAAAACTACATTTGAATAAAATGGGCTTCAAATATTTTTTAAACCATAAAATATATAAAACTTTGTTGAATTGTAAACTTAACATAAAGGATTTAATAGCTTTTATTGCATTTTAAACGTGAAATTTCGGAAAGTTTTGTAGCATATTTTTAGCATAGCATTTGAAAAGAAATATATGAATACATTAAAATTTGTTTGTGTGCGTTTCTTTTCTATGCAACTTTTTTCAGTGATTTTTTGTGCAATTTACGAATTGGACCAAGAAAGTTTTTTATCTCAATAATTTTTCCCTTTAATAGACTCTAATATTTTATTCTTCTAAAAAAAAAATGAAATTCTTTAATTTCATCTGTAGTTGAAAGAAAGCCTCTCATTTTAAAATTTAATTAATAAATTTATGTGTGGGATTTTACAGGTTTTTAATGTTTTTTTTGACAGGATGTATTTGTATATCATAATCACTATCAGTCTTAGGGTGCTATGTTCATTTGTTACAAATTGTCTCTGGGTAATATACACTCAGTTTTTTTGTTGATGAGTTAGAAGCACACAGTTGGTGCTCAAAGTTTTTTTTCCATGACTCCAAGGGTTAAGAATTCATTTTCTAGTGAAATTAATGGCAGATTAATTATTTATTCTACTTAGATATAAATAAAAATTTTGAAAATTTCACACAATATGTAAAATTAAGAATTAAATTTTTTAAAAATATTTCTATGCACAGTTTAACTATTTATTTTGCTTAAAATTGGTCTTAATTAAATTTCTAAATGCAAACTTATTATACTGTATTTATACGTACATAAAAATATTCATTAATAAGTTGTAAAAATTATTTGTTTTAAATATTTATAAAAATTCTAAAAATATTTTTGAGTAATTTCTTTTATACAACAAGCTTAATACAATTTTTCACACAATAAGCAGGTTTTGCCGGCCATAAACAATAATTTTATCTTTCTTCAAAGCTTAATACATTCTTAATTATGTGTGGGCTGATAAATTTTTGCATAAAGTTTGCAATATGCTTATTAATAACAATAATGATAAATAATATAAAATGTTTTAATAAAATAAATTTCCTATGTAATACAAAATCATTTATATTTTATTACTTGCTATGCTATGATGGATTATATGAATATTGCAGGGAACCTTTTTTTAGCGTTTCCTAAAGCATAAAACATTTAATAAATACTAAATTTTTATTTTCGGAATAGTCATGCTTAATATATTTAAGAGAACAACAAGAAAATATCTAATAATTTTACTTTCTTTATAGTCTATCATATTTATTTAAATTAATTTAACGAAAAATCAATAACAACGTTTCTCTGAGCCCAAAATGTGAAATATGTGAATGAAAATTTAGATAATATTTAAAACTATTCAGTTTTTATATATTCTGAAAGTTTATTATTGTTGATAATATGTAAATTTATTCCAGAATTTCACATCATCCAAATGCACACATATATACATATTACATTTATTTAAAAGTAATGTAGTTTCATATGAATTTAAATCGACATTTTGTATTGAAGACATATTATATTAATAACTTAAATATGCTTAACTCTGCAAAATATATATTGTAGTTATTAAATAATTTTAAAAATTGTTAAAAATTTTTACATTATTAAATATTTTTATATTATGATAATTCCTTTTTTGAAAAAAGGAATGAACTCTAAATAAAAAAATGACACTTTTTTTTCTAAAAATTTTTTATGACACAAGATGCTAAAATCAAATTTTTAAATCTCTTATGAAAAAAAAAAACAAAACAAACCCATTTTGATTTTAATCCTTATAATGCCATAAACACATTGATTAGTTAAAAAATCTTGGGTCAAAATATGAAAAATAATCTCAGTTATATTTCAGATATTTTAACTTTTAATACTATTTCCTAAGTAATTCAATTTTAATTTTTAAAATACAATAGTTTATCATGCAGATGAAACATAAATTCATTTTAAGATTGTATTAAATTTAAGACACACTGAATAAAAAAACTAACCAATAATTTTTATGTGGTGAATTAAAAATCGAAAGTTGTTTCTTAAATTGACCAAATAAAATTAATAAAATAATAACTATGGAGAAACAAAAATTAAAGATTTTATTTATTTACAGAAAAAAAAGATATAGTGTGTTTCTCAAACAGACCATTCCTAAAAGTCATATTGTTTAATATTGAAAATAATTTGAAAAATTTGAATATAAAGAACAATAATTTAACTTCATTTTTATTTAATTAGTCTTCATTACTCAATTATAAAAGTAATGGAGAATTTTCAGATGAAGTATTCAAACTATTATAAAATATTTGGACTATTTACATTAGATTGAAAAATTTTTACGTTAAATTTGTTTCTACATTATAATTTTTTTTAAACTGCACGATGTTTTAAATTATAGTTTTCTTGTATAACATACTATAAATTGTTTTATAAAAAAGTTAGAATGAAATAAAATTTATCAATGCTATAATTTTTTAAACTAAGATATTGATTTCCCCGCGCTTAATGATAGGTTCTGCTCTTTGCAATATAAAATGCATAGTTCAATTCCAGTGTATGTTGAACAAGAGAAAATGGAATTTTAAAGAGGGTGAATGCTTGAGAACTGTACACTCTTCATTCCTTGTGACACGTAAATATGCATCACGATCTATAAAAATTTCTCCCGCGCGAAAAAAAAAAAAAAAAAAAAAAAAAACTAAAGACATTAAAATGTCTTTCATATTCTTAGGCTGTTAGATTACTCACTACATTGTGTCAAAGATAGACATTTAAGTACACTATGACCACAGAGGATTACGCTTTTTGGAGTAAATGGTCCTGCCTTCGATCTCAGACTCCATTGGTCAGCTTGGGAGGGGTGCTGCATTTCTGCGTACGCATTTATTGGGTTAGGAGCTTGGGAGTTTTCTAGTTCCCTTCCTTTGAGGTCTATGAAAATTTTTTTTAAAAAAAACCCCTTAAACATAGTGGATATTAAAAAACATTACAACAGCCTTCGATCCTTAAGCTTCCATGACGCAATTTCAAATCTAAAAAGTTATAATTTCACATTGATACACATATTATTAAAAACAAAATTAAAATTGGAAAAATGTGATAATTTTGATGGCGGAAAAACTATTTTAATGATGGTTATTCAATGTATGCAGATAATTATACTTTATTTAAAATTTTGTTGATAGCAGTTTGCTTTTTTTATTGTCAAAATAACACAATAATTGACTATTTTATTATAGGCATAATAAAAAAATGTAACTTTAATTTCGTATGGTTGCTTCAGTTGACTGATTAATCAAGGGAATAATTATATTTCTATAAAATAATCAACAAATGAAACAAGCACATTTAAATTATTAACTAATTATTTCAAAAAATAATTAATTTATTACAGAATATATAAGTAAAAATTAATAAACAATAATTTTGTTATGTACATATAGAGTAATAAAACTTTATATGTATAATGATAATAAATAATAATTTTTTATTCTGTTAAATGGGTTTCATTTATGTGTAAATCATTTGCTTGGTAGTTTCTCGTATTTTATTAATTAATATGTTTTATTAAAGCATTTAAAATATTCCCTTATATTTATTAATTTAAACTCACTAAATAATTGTTATCATTGCAGATATTTTTTTTACAATAATTGAATTATTTTTTATTTGAAGCAATAGGATAATCTATGCATCAAATTGTTTTCGTTTTTTTGACTCGGTGATAAAAGCTAAGAAAGGTTTTGTCAAATGAGAAATTTATTCAAATTTAACAGAATTCTTTGAAAATTACTCTTTTTTTATATTTAAATATTTTCTATTACAACAAACTTAGTTTTTATTTAAATTATTGCTTATATTGTAACAAAATTCAACTATAATTTAAATAAAAGCTGGGTTTGTTGTTTATTTATCCAATGAAAACTCATTTGCGAAAACATAAATTCGATTAAATTAAATAATACTTAACAAGTATTTAAATTAAGTTTTATTTGGTTTCTTCACAGTGATTAATTTTATATTTTCAATTGCTTAAAATACTTTTTTATACAATTGAAGAAAATTCTGGTAAATTTAAGAAATATTTTTGTTTTAATAAATTTTTACAAATGTCTTCAATCAAATAAAAGTACTTAAGAATATAAGATTAAAAAATTTAAGAAAATGAATCTTTTATAACTATTTTATCAAAATTTCATAGAAACTGATAAAATTGCTTAAACATTTTGAATAAATGGTAATTTTCTTTTATAATATTTTTTAAATTGTAATTACACACTGAAAACCATTTTGACTTACAGTATTATTTCTAAAATTTATATTCTTGGAAGTTTAGCACTGAAATTAGAGGAATATTTTTTAATAAATGATTGATTGTCAAAAAATTTGTGTTTCTTATTTCAGTAATGAGTCATTAATGAATTATATTTGATTATCAAAATCTTCATATTAATAAAACCGTTATTTTGCAATAAATAAAACTAATTAAAACGAAATAAGCTTTATTGCAATAATGCAATAAAGTACATTTCCGTAGAGAAAAATATTGAAAGGTATGGTTTGTGAAAAAGGTAACTTAATGAGTTGTTGGGAAACGCATTGACAAACTTTTGATTAAAACATAAAAATGTAAAATAAAATGTAATTAAGTACAAATGTAAAAATGCAAATTGCACAAAGTAAAAATTAATTTCTTTGAATTATATTAGATTGCATAATCAGCAAAGTAGTAAGATTAAAATTTTGTAAATTTCTAAACTTTATAATTTCTTGAATGGTAAAAAATAAATTTTTTCCCCTAAAAGAATTATTTGATACTAAATTCAAAGTAATATAATTAGATTTATACTTATTGTCTTTTTTTTAGCATAGTAATACTATAATTTTTAACTTATTATTATTTTTAAGTAAAATTTAAAGAATTTTGTTAGTCTTATGTCGGTAAAAGTGTTTTTTTTATAAATATTGAAAGAAATTAAAAGAATGTGACATTTTATTGATTTAAAAGATTCTCTTTGATATAAGGTCCATGACAATCAACTCATTTTACTGTTGTGAAAAATTACAATTTTCAACTTTCTCTAGTTTTATAAACAACAGAACAATGTCAAAACTTGCAAACTTGTTAATTTTCGTAATTTTTTAAAAAAATGTATGATTGTGTCGACTCCGATTGACGCAGTACACTAATGTTATGGATTTCTCATTGAAATGTGGATCAATTTTCCTTCCAGACCTAAAATACATGAATTTCAATGCAAATGCCTTTCTTAAAATGTATTACTCATCAAATAAAAATTTCCTTTGCTTGAAAATATCTGCTTCCCCTTGCAAAAGTGGAAAAACTTCTTAACCACAACATCAATTTTACTGCTATGTTTATAAACAAGCTTTATCGCGAAATGATTGATTATGATAAAAAACAATTTTTTTAAACTAAGAATAGGGTTTTTAGTAGAGTTTGAGTATAATTTCTATTTCTACTATTTCCTTTAATTTTCTTATTTACAATGTCCAATATGCTATTATCTCAATACATATACCTAAATGCAGCAATAAACAAAGATAATATTTACTTGCCCCATTTCCTTATTCAAAATAATTTCTGATAATTACAAATAATACGTTTTTCTTCATGCTAATTATTAATTAATTTATGAGGGCAAAAGTTAAAAATTTTCACTTACCGCATTAGCGTGATACGACCGTATTTATTTGTAAGCAAAATAATTTGATATAATCAATAATGTATGATAAAACGTTTCATAGCTATAATACAACTATCAATAAAAATTAAGAAAATAATGAACAATTTTTTATGATAAATAGTATATATTTTTTAAATTTAAATTACCTTACATCACAATATGCGCAGTTAAACGAGAGAGAAAATTTAAGTTCTCATAAGAATTTTTAATTTTATAGCTTTTAATGATAAAATGGTGAGTTAAAGTTTATGTCACCATATTGAGTGTTACCATGAAGAAATGCTAGATA
Organism: Latrodectus geometricus; assembly: GCA_026290005.1. NCBI lineage: Eukaryota > Metazoa > Arthropoda > Arachnida > Araneae > Theridiidae > Latrodectus > Latrodectus geometricus. The sequence goes on along the minus strand of JAPDSC010077139.1, from coordinate 63,932 downwards.
AATTTATATAAATTACATGCATGCATGTTAAATGAAGTTAGTTAAACTCTATTAAATTCACAAAAGAAAATTGATTTTGGTTATTTTTGTATCCAAGAACCACGTGAGAACGCCATCAATACAATACATCTTTAAACAGAAGAACCGAAATTTACCTACCTCTGATTGGTTGGCTGGTGTCGCGTGGCTCAAACGAAATCTCTGCTGCAATCGTTTGGAATACAAAACTATGCCAATTTAGAAAAGAACTTATCACTCTCTTCACTGCTATCAGTGATTAAGCAGAAAGATGCGCTGTTTACTGATGTCATGAAATAATGTGAAAGTCAGGAGAGTTGAAAGTATTCGACGGTTTGAGCCGCCATTTTGGAGTCATGCTACTTTCCCTAGACGTTCGGTATGGATTCCTGTCTGCGTTGGCTGAAATCTTGAGCTTTACTGAAGGGAACCAAGTTCTCCAGTATTTTCTGACAGGAATTATTGATCCGGCAGGAAAGCCCGCGCAGCTCGATGGTCCTCCTCGTCACAGTCGTCGGGAATTTAGTGCAGCTGCGATTGCCGATAACGTTTGATTGGGATTCCTCAAAGAGTATTGCGTTTTTCTACTTTCAGGTTATTGACATTTCCTGCCAAACCCCACACATTTAATTTGATATTTTGGTTTCTTTTTCTAATCAACAAAAATACTTATAGAATCTAAGTGAAACTCTTGAGAAATCTGAAATTCATAACGTTCAATTAGTTTATAATTGAGAAATATTTTAAAATGAAAAACGAAATCATTCTGAAAGAAAAGAAAGATTAGTTAAAAATCAAATAATGAAAGATACATGAACGCATACACACCTAAAGTATATGTTAGTTATGTACTCTCATTTTAAAGAAATAATATTAACTTGCAATTAAATTTAATGTTCATAAGTCTAGCTTATATTCCTGCAATTATTTTTTTACTTCAATATATTTGTAGATGAAGTCATTTATCATTCTGAAAGAGAATTCATAGAGCATTATATAAATGTTGTTCAGACTTTGTAATAATTAAACTTTAAATAAGTGTTTCGATAGGAATAAACTATTTGCTTTTCTCTTGTATATGAGAATGAATTTTAATTATAAACTGATTGATCATCCAGAATAAAGAGATCTTCTCACAAACCCGTTTACAGGGTAGGTCCCATTTTTTCATCATCTCAGAAGAAAAGACGAAGAAACAGAGAGAAAGTAACACTCTTGCTCGAATCAGGATTTGAACCAGTGACCAACAGCATATGAATCATGAACGCCAACCACAAAGCTATCGGCAGGCTCAGAAATTGTTATGAATGATGTTGAGATTTTTTAATGAGTAAATTCTGAACTAGTTTTCCAATACGAAAGAGTCTTTTCTTTTTATTTTTAGCTCAGAATATTACTGAATTTTAAACTAATTAAATGTATATCCTCAAACGATAAGTATTGTTGAATAGTTTTTGAATTACGTTATAAAATATAAAAATTTACATATATACATGCTTTAGATAAAAATTTATCTTAGCTAATAATGGCAGTGAATATTTAAAGTATTTCCCGTTCCTCTTATGTATTAATAATATTTTTATCAGATGTGATATTTTCCAGGTATGTAAATTAAATATGGGAAGCAAATTTAAATTCATCTTTGCATTTTTGGTTGCAAATCTGTGTGAGATGGACTGCATGATAATATTTCAACGTAAAAAGATTAATTATCAAAAATGAATATAAATTATATTTTATTGAAAAACTTCGGCATATTTGTGTAAATGTATACTCATGTACAGATTTTTCAAATCTTATTTGATTTATGATTGTAATAGTAAAATCACAATCTTGATTAATATTAAAATAACAATTTTATTAACATATGTAGTAAATTGACTTTTAGTTGTATTTTTAAAGTTAAAGATATTTTATTGTTTAAAAGTGTAATTAAAATGTTAGAATTGAAAACATTTATTTTCATTGGAAAGATCAATATTTTAAATATATATCGTTATAAAAACATGGATTTTATTAGAGAATGATAATAAATTATTCCAAATAAATGTTACAATTATGAAAGTTATTAGGTACAATAACGAATAAAACACTTATGGATAAATTTTTGATGAATACATTTTTAATTATTGAAGCAGTTTCGATTAAATTATTTGAACCAAAAAAAATAAATAAATAAAAAATAAAAAATAAAAAGGAATTGAAAAAAAAAATTCATTAAGTAAATAAGTGCATTTATTCATCAATAAAATTTAAAAGTAAATAGAACGTTTTACATATCTATGTAGATATTAACTAATTTTTGGATTATAAATAAATTACCTTTGTCCTAAGTGTTTTTTATTTGTTGTTTCAACTTATTCTTCCTTGTTTTCATTCCATATATATCACACCAAAGAAATGTCTTTGACAAAGATAAGAAAGAGTAGCAATTTTCTGGACATGTAGACGGAATAAGCTCATTTTTGTTAAATTTATGAGCCTGATGCTTTCCTGTTAGGGGATTGGAGGCATTTGTTTTGATTTGTCTGTCGTCTCCCTTACGTAAAGCAATTTCTGTCTACAGAAATTGGTAATTATCATACGTTACTTAACTTGGCAGCAGTCGCATCATTTCAGCTTTGTTTCTTTTCCAGTTAACATTATTTCATTTGTAATTTTAACTAAATCTAATGTTGGTCAAAAGTTTAGCGAGGAATTAAAAATTCTTCTTTTCTGAAGTACTTTTAATATTTTAGTTAGCAATTACACATAGCAGTTATATTAAAAAATCACTCTTTTTCTACTGAATATTTTAAAAGTAAGATTTTTTACTTGAATTCTTATTATTGAAAATGTATCAAAATCATTTCATCGTGAATCACAAAACAACTTGAGAAGAATTTTCTCTCTCTGACGAATATTTTTAATAGAACTGCATGACTGTGGAATTGTTTAGTGTGTAATTAATAGAATAGAAAAATTAAATTTGTATTTTATATAATTTTAATAATAATGTATTAAGATTCTACACAAAAATGTGTTCATTGTTACTCAAATACAAATGATTTCTTAAAGAATTTTTTAAGATATTTTAAATATATATTAAAAAATGGCAATTTCAACTGCGTTATAATTAACTATGGTATTCAACATAAAAAGCTATTAATTGTTAGAAATAAAGGCCATGTTTTTATACTTTTAAAGTTGTAGAATAGCTAAAAACCATGTAAAAAATCAAACAAACTGGTAGAACTTAAATGTTTTGATTAATGTAATTAAGCAATCTCTTTTCAATTTTTTTGCTTTTTTTATGTAAACTTTATGGTGCATTTAAATTTAATAACATAACTTTGAAATGCTACATAAATAAGATTTAATCAGTATCATTAATTTAGTTTTTATATTTTATGAAATTCTATTATACGCTTCTTAAATCATGTACTTCTTTTTTTCTCTGATTGATCATATGTAAAAACAAATAAGTTTGGACAAAATTGTAATGATGACTATTCCTAATATGATATTGTGTAGTGATAAATCTGCTTCAGAGCAATTTCAGATAACTTAGTTTATGAAAAAGTTCCGATGAGAAATTAACTAGATTTAATGAATAGGAAATATGATTGTGAAGAAGAATATTTTGGAGTTTTATCTGTAATATAATTTTGACAACATATAATACAAACAATGTAAGAAGAATTTTGAAGTTATCTTTTTAAATTTTTTAAACTTATACGTAATAGATATGAACAGCGAGTTAAAAGCTTCATAGTTTCACGAAAATGATAAACCTAAGGACACAACAGTTATTTTAGAATATTATGTGGATAATTGATTTTATTTAGTATCAATCTTGGTAAGTTAATTATTGTTTTGTCAAAAATGTTTTTATTAAATCCCATTTTCTTAGATTTTTGAGGTACGTTCATTACAATATGTTAATTTTAATGTTTTGAAAGTTTCTTTCTTTGCACTTTGTTTGTTAAAAGCGTTTTTCTTGTTTAAACTATCTTTCATCAGTTAAATTCTCACTAGTTTGAAGTTAAAATATTATATTTTAGAAAAGATGCGAAAACTGCTCATTCCAAAATAATTTTCAAATATATTCTGTCTTTTGTATTGTTTTTTGGTACTTATCCTTATCACTGTTCTGCTTATCGTTTTATGAAAAATATAAATGGGATAATGATAATGTCACTAAATGCTGCAAATTTTATTCATTTAAAAAAAAGTTAAGGACCAAAAATAGAGCACTTAATCCTTACCTTCATTAAACGAAGTAAATATTTTGTTTTTAAATTAATATTCCGATATTTTAATCTTAATTTAAAGTTTATGTTAATTAAAAAAATGTATGAAATGAGACATTAAATATTATAAAAATATCAGACACGAGTGTTGTCACTAAACAGCTATATTCGGTAGTAAATCACAACACTTGACATACTTTTTCGCGGAAATAGCTAAAAGAATAAGGCGTAAGAACTATTGTTTTTAAAAATGTTACCTTAAAATATAATGTATACATATTAGAAAACTAGCAATAAAAGATGATGATCTATGACAGCTTGTAAAAATTTTCCCTGTTTTCTTTCAAAAAAAAAAAAAAAAAAGAAAAAAAAAAGACAAAGTTGAACAAAACTAAATGGAAAATGAAGTAAGTCTTGTTAGGATGTATACTATACATTATATCATACAAAATACTACACAATTTTCATTATTGAGAGCCATGCAGTATATTACATAACATGAGAATTTGTTTTTAAATTATATTTACATTTAAAGTATATTTCTATTGCAGTTATTAGGAAATTTTCTATTATATTTCTTGGACATTTTTTACATTGATCAATGTATTATTTAATATGCAAGATATTTAAAATATTTTTATTCACATAAAATAACATGCTTATTTTTTTAAGTTTGAGAAGCAGTATATTGTAACATTTTAACATATTTAAATTTAACTATGTATGCTTTGATTTCAAAGAAGGAATTGTAAGATATTTGAAATATTTTTATTCACATAAAATAACATGCTTATTTTTTTTAAGTTTGAGAAGCAGTATATTATAACATTTTAACATATTTAAATTTAGCTATGTATGCTGTTGATTTCAAAGAAGGAGTTGTAAGTAAAGTAAAAAGTTTTATCTCATTCATCTCAATATTGCCTTTAAAGCAAATGAAAATAATAAATGGAATAAAATTTTCTCTTGTAACATTTTTAACAGTAAAGAATGTAGAGAAATAGATTTTGAAATCTTTAATATGAAAATATACCTTTTTAATAAATGATAAGAATTTCTAGTGCAAAAATAAAATTATTATTGGATAACTTTATTGTAATTATGGAAGAAATAAGATGGAGAATATTAAATTTATTTTGATCGAAATATATCAACTAATTTAAAAAGAAATGTGTACTAAAGAGTGTGACTCTTTTTTTCAATAGAAAAAATGTTAATATAATTAAAAAAATTAAATAAATAAAAATGTTTGATAAGAATTACTATAGAAATTATTTTTGTTATCAGCTTAAAATAATCTAATTAATGAAATAATTAATTTCACTATATTTATTTAGCAATATAATTTATTTGATAAAAATTACATTTTGAGAATGCGCTATAAATGGAATTATTTCAACTTAATTTATATATAAAACAATTTTAAGCATTTAGAAAAGATGTTTTTAATTAATTAATTTATAAGCTCTTTCAGAAATGTATAATTACACTATCATAAAATATTTTAATCAACTCTAAAAATTATTCATTTATATAATAAACATATATTTTGTGCATAAATATATTTTTTTTATAAAAATAAATTTTAGCAAAAAAATACATTTATGCACTAATGCATTTTTTTACTTAAATTTATTCTTATTGTAATTCTTATTATTTCTAATTGTTGTACTGATAACTACATATTAAATAAATTAATAGGTGCCATGTGTCATTTAAGTGCTCATACATTTTGAACTAAATCAATACATTTAGAATATGCATTAAATTAGTTCAGTTAGTATATTTTATTAGTATATACAATTAGAAACAGCAATAATTTATGCTGTTAGATATATTAATAAGTTATACATATTGTATGAACTTGGCAAAGTTGAATTGATCATTAATATAAAATATTGAAATTTTATAAGAACTATTAAATGATGATGATAGATTTTTAATTTTTTTATATGCTATGCTTTATATTTTTTAAATAATTTTAATTACTATTATTTATAAATTCTGGTATTTTTATTGTGCTGTGTAATGTCAATGTCAAATAAATTAAGAAAGATTCAAACACAACAATCATAATTTTTATGTAAACACAAATTCATATACATTTTTACCATTCAGAGTATATATAATATTCATATATAATTTTGTAATCCATATCACAAGTCAACACATTTTACACATTAAACATAAAATTTAGCCGCGATTTACAAAGCATTTTTCAGAAATCCTAAATGGCATTTCAATTTCATATTCAATATTCTCCCCTTTGTCCAGAAATATATATATATATCTCAATCTAAATATATTAATTAAAATACTTTTAAGAAAAGATTACTGTGAGCTTTCAGTTTCAGAAACTCAGAACTACTAAAAAACGCATCTAATCTAAAAGATATGTTGTCATATTTAGTAAGTTCAAAAGTTTGTTAAAAATTTCAGTTAAGTGTAATAAATGTGAAGTCTACGTGCTAAAACCGCAATGCTTTCTGATTTGTAGAATATTTCATTTTGACGATGTAATTTTCATAATAAAATTTATCTTATTATATATATATATATATATATATATATATATATATATATA
>JAPDSC010077139.1:32708-56698 GCA_026290005.1 Latrodectus geometricus | reverse complement strand
ATAAATTTTCATCAGATTTATGCAAATAACATAAAAATAATTATTTTTAAAAATAGGAATTATATCGGTCAATCCAGACAAACGCAACTGTAATGTAGATTTCTGTATCCTTTTAATCATCTGAAATATACAAAGCAAAAATGCATGTTTTGTTGACAGCACCTTGAAATTCTCTTAAGTCAACTACTTGAGGAATTAGTGGGGTGTTTATATATTTAATTTTTCATAATCAAATTGATAAACTTGTTTCGTAAATTTAAAATTTTATCATAATGAAAATTTTTTTAAGGGAAACATATCTTATGAAAATATAGGTGAATAAGTCTTCCTCTTATAAATTTTAATAGAATTAAAAAAAATTACCAAAATTTAAAATTAGTAACCATAGTACCGTGCTTTGCCTTATAATTTTAAGTATAATATCAATAATATATAATATTCACATGCAATAAATGTTTGTCTCAAATAAATTCATAACAATTTTATAAATAGCTTTATATTTTGAAGTAAAAATGAATAAAGGGTATTTATTTATGTTTCAAATCAATTCTTTATCTGCTTATAAATTTCTTCACTATTTGATTTTGCAATATAATTCACGTAACGGATAAAAACACATTACTGAATTACAGAAGTAATTTTGAATGAACATATTGTTTGAATTAAATTAGAATTTAGAATTGAATACCTTGAAAATTCATTAAAAAATAAAAGGCATGTGCTGTACTAGTTGAAATTTGAGATATTGATGTTGTCATTTTAATAATTATATAAATTATTTATATGAGTGTATATAGAAATATATCTTGAAATCTGGATAGTATCAATATCTATTTCTAAATAGCTTCAAAATATGTTTTAATATATTATGTACTTAATTCTACTTTGTCAAATAGAATTTATGAAAACTTCATATCTAAATGCTTATATTTTATAAAAATCAATTATGAATTACTTTAGTAATAAGCAAAATCTACATGTTTAATTATAATATCAATGCAATATCTTAAGAGAGATTATTATTAAGTCATATGTTATATATTTTCATATGAATTTATCAAATAACGTATAACGAAAAATACTGCATACTAAAAAAAGATTTAGTTTTCAGTCCAACTAACACAGCTTTCAAAAATACTTATTAAAATTCAATTTTTAAATTTTTTAGAAACAAAAAATCACTTTTTAAAAATTTAAAATAGCTTGCCAAAAATAGTTTTAGTAAAAATTCCTTCACTTATCAATTTTTTATTAATAAAATTGTCAGAATCACTTTATTAAAGTACTAATAATTTTTTGTCTCACCATTTATATATAAATTTCGATTTGGGTTTTGAATAATTGGGAATTTATCACATAATTTATCTAATTTTCCGTATATAAGCTCGTTTTTTGAAAAAAAAATTTAATTATAGAATTATTGAGGGGTAAATTAATACACTTAACCCCTCATAAAAAGCAAAACTATAATAGTTAAATATTTGTTTTAGAAAATACAAGATTGTCTTAAGATCTGGAAAGACCATTTTTAGTTTTATCAAAATAACTTTTCAGTAAACATTGGTTGAAAATAAATTAAATCGAGGCAAACCAAAATATTTGCAGTTCAACTTCAGGATCAACATTTTTAGTGCAACTCTTAAATATTAACTAACCGTACAAATATTTAGCTAATATGTGTGCTTTTAACTTAATAAAGGCATATAAATTTATAAATTCAATATATTGTTTAAAAATTTACTCAAGCAGATTTAGAGTAACTTATGAAATCAACTTAATTTATATAATAGCTTTTCACGATGATCAATTCGTGATATAAACTTCAAGAAGAGGAATGAAATTCTATGAGTATTTTAGAATACATATTAGATAAACATGATTGCTTATACTTAAAATAACTGACAGAAAGAAGTTTCCATAAACATCGTGATTCAAAAGTCAGAAAAACATTTTTAAATTGTTTCATGCAACATATGATAAGCATATGGAAATATTATTAGCACCAGTACGTGTTTTACAATTTTGAATTTTTTTTAAATTTTAAATAAATTTACAAAATTAAAATAAATTATTTTTCTTAGTATTACATGGAATAATAAATATTTATTCTGTCCCAAATAATCTTAACTAGAATTGAAATTTTTTGTTTCCAAAAATATATTGTTTCATTTCAAGAACAACTTGTTTATATTTTATGGAAAACATAAAATCAAATATTTTAGATGTAATCAGTAACATCACTTTCAGATATAACTTAATAACGATGATTATAATAACTGTATCAGTAAGTTATTTCTGAAATAATAACGGAATGATAAAAATTGTAATAAATTATATACATAAATTGTAAATATATGCTGTATACATAAATTGTATGTTTCATAATCAGTGATTTTGTTGTTTTAAAATAATCCCATATAGAATTCTAAATATATAAACTTATTTTCCGAGATTCTATAATCATTATTTATTTTGATAAAACAATTTAAATTTTTACTGACTTTAAAATGACATTTGAATTTCTTTAATATATAGAAATTAAATTTCAAAAACATTTAAAATACATTTCTTTTAAAAGAACAAACAAAATATGTTTCAATAATGGCTTTATAATTTACTATGTAAGTATTTTAATCAAACATAAATAATTTTAAGGATGTTTTTAGGTTAATTATTGTAACATAAAGTTGTTGAATAAATCATGATATAAAAATTCTTGTCATTAATAAATAATTTATGATACAAATTAATTATATGTTTGTAATTATTTGTTTCAATAGCAAAAGAATTCATTTTTACTGATAATTACAATTACAAATGGAACAAACAGTGCATGTATTTTAAAACGTACATACAGAAAAAAAAAATAAATATATTTAAAATGTTGTACTTACAATAAATCGAAACTTCAGTACTTAATAAATACTACATATTTAGCACCTAAAGTACAACACTGAAATAGGAATTTTCTTGAAATTGTAATTAAAGAATGACTCATAAACGAAAAATATTTATATGTTATTTAAAGGAGGAACACGGAAAAAATTCAAACAATCCTGTCACATTACAGTTAATAACTTTACAAGTCTTTCTCAACTAAATATATTGTTAAGAATAAGATTATGACAAATCAGAACACATTATAAATATTTATTGGATAAAACAGTGTGGAGTTATTTAAATAATTTCGCGAGAAAAGAAATTGGAATACAAACTACATCGTTTATGTGAAACAATTACACTTACATTAAACACTAACAATGAATATTTTGTTTCGATAGCACACAATTTTCATGTCAAACGAGTTGAACTTGGTGGGTGTTCAGTACATAAATATAAATAGAAAATTAAATAAAAGGAATCATAATTGAACCCGATTAATGATAGAGCTTGATTAAGGAGTTAAAAATATAAAACATACACTTGTTAGTAATTATAAATTAAGAAAAATGTAGTAATCTTTTAAGCAGTGCAAGAGGTATTGAGAAAACTTCATTGTATTCATAAGAAGAAATTTTACAAGTACTTATAATAGCCATTAATAGTATTTATTATTAAGTTCATGAGTGATGGTTTCAAAACTTCGTATTAGTTTTGAAGCAGCCAAAAAATTTTTGGCTGTATTTAGTGACTTTATACAATGGCTTTAATACATCACAAGTGTGTCAGAAAAGTTTAATGGTTACATATTGTTACTTTATGTCAATGAAATGAAATAAATAAAATGAAAAATAAACTCATGGATACATAATGAATACCATGATTACATAAAATCATTTTTATCATGTTATTCTTTATATTTTTTAAATAATGATTTTGATTATTTATAAATGACATATTTTTACATATTAAAAACTGAAACAATATTAATATAAGTTTTAAATATGTTTTTGTTATATTTAAAAGAGTAACTGAACAAAAAATTAATTGCATTTTAAAACAGCTCTGTTATATTTCATTAATTGGGTTCATAGAGAAAAATTTAATTTCTTAAATGTGTTTATTAAGTTCTTTTATTTTATAGAGTAATATTGATTCAAATCAACATAATATATCTCAGCTAAGATTCACAGTAACATAAAATAATCGATCGAATAAATAAGAATAAAAAGAAAATTATTCGGAGTTTAAGAATAGTAAGAAATTCCTTTCAAATAAACATTGCCATCACTGAAATAAAATTGAATTTCTAATAAAGTTTTGATTTTTCAGGTAAAAGGGGTTCAAACAGGAGCAGAGAAGATCAACTTCTTAGTTAGAACCTACAAAATATGGCTTGAGTTATGCATGTACAGCTTAGCATTTCTCATGGCCTTACAGCAGACACAGCACATTAAAGCACAACTCGTATCCGTTATACATCTTTATCTTTAGAGCGTGGCCGCTCCAATACACCAAGAACATGGTGTGTTCGAAACATTTAAAGATCACGAACAACACAACTCTGAAATTCTGTTTGTCAAACATAAAGTGGATGCCACATAGCTATAGCCTTCCTGGGAGTGTGCACCATGCTATCCCAGTGCACAGAGCCTTGTCCATGACCCCTGTGTCCTAGAACACATGTTCCTATCAACGGGCTGTGACCATGGTGGCAGTTGACGACACTCACAACCAGGTGGCAATGCTTCAAGTCGTCTTCTGTGACGTCATAACTGAGAGCTTCATTCCAAACAGGATTGCTGACGCCTTTTTTAACGGTAGTCTTTTTCTTTTTAATTTTTTTATTGTCTCCTGTAGTTAGACTTACTTTGACGTAAACATCTAAAAAATAATTATTAAGTGAAATATTACAAAATTATTGAAAGAGGCATATACATTTTGATTAAAATGAAGTAAATTTTAATTAAAATTTTTGAACACCATTAGTTTTCAGTGACTGAAATAATATCTTATTTTATAAGTTAATTATCAGTGTGAATACTTTATGCCAATCCAAAGTGTCTATATTCAAAAATTTTCAATGATTTCTAACAATTATGAAAAAGTTATATTTAAATGTTAAATATATGGTGTCAAGGAGTATCTATTTTATTTATGAGTAATTAATTAATATAATTGGTATGTAATTAAATATAATTAGAGAAATATGGAATTTAATTATTTAATCTAAAAAACTAAAAACAAAATTTTGATTAAGATATTGTTTTACATTTATACTAAAATTTCTTTGAAAAGTAGAACATATTTTTGTGTTAAAATGTTAAATATTTATTACAAACCTTTCTCAATTTTATCGAGAGTGATAAAGCTGATAATAATACAATTGATTCAAACTTAGATGAAATAGCAAAACTGTTTAGTCTAAACACTCTATAGAAGAAACTTCTAAGACAAAACAGAAATTTATTTTAGGATTTCTATAGGCTTTATTGCCATTTACTGTTTCAAGTATTACATCAGAAAAAAGAAGATGGTTAATGATAACTCAAACACAAGGGATGTAGCAATTCAACTGAAGCAGCAAACTCTGACAAATCTCAGATTTAGGACTTATGATGGTATAGGCGTCAAATTTCATAACATTTCCTTATCAGACTGTTTGATATTTTATAAATCTACAGGACTGTTTGATATGCCGTAGGTTACTTTTCCAATATCGTATGAGAGGTACACTAGACCAAATGGCCTAATTATATATAATTTTGCCTTTTTCTGTTCTAATCAAATGTAACTTATGTAGCATAAAGTTCTATCTTATATATTACTATCTTATCTGGTTATCCATTTGTCTAAACCAGACCCAAGAAATAATGAAAGGCTAAAAAGTCCAAAACAAGAAAAGGACTTCGAAACAAGTCCTCTTTTTTGAAGTCCTAACCAGATGATCAGGAGTAAATTGTGTGATATTACACTTCTTACACATGGGGAAGATCTTGTTTCCTTGTTCATTTCTAAGACATTTCAGGTGCCCAATTATGAATCTTGATAAAGCTGTCTGAAGTAAGTGATAGATCCCTCATAAAATGCCTCTTTTAATCTCTAACAGTGCTAAAACAACTGCCAAAAACTGTTGTAAGGTATCTGAACATTCATCGTAGAATACTTTCTAGGTAGATTTTTATTGGTAATAGGTAATAATCACTTATAAAAAAATACTAAGCTGCAATACTGATAATTTTGGATGCAAGGAGCTAAAATGCAACATTCACCTTTTGTTCAATAGCACCTGGGATCGAACCCAGTTCCTTAAGATTCAAAAACCATGATCTGACTACTATGACATGATGAGCTCAGAAAATAAACTTATTTGATAGAAACCATTCAATGAACTTAACTCATATTTTCTTGCAGATTGCATGAGTCTACTTATGTTTTCAGTTGTATGAGTGAATGAAAATGATGATTAATTAAAGGAGCGAATTATTTCCTGATTTAGAATTAAAGTTAAAACATACCAAAAAATATTTAAAAATATTTATTAAATAGTTATTTAAATTAATCTAACAATGATCACATAATGAATGATTTATTATGTATCAATGAAAAATTTTATTTCGATGATAACTTCATAAGCTTAATCTAGATTAATTTTTTCAATAGAAGAAATTAATTAGGGAGATTATATATATATATATATATATATATATATATATATATATATATATATATAATTTACGTTTACATATGCAATGAAAAATCAGAATTTAAATTAAAATAAATTACTTTAATTTTTAATTAAGTTTAATCTTAGTAACATAAATTTTAATTTAGTTTAATCTTAGTAACATTAAAAATGGTACTCAACCCTTCTAGCTAGAAAACTGATCATTGTGAATTTTGAATTTTTTTAATTAAATTTTTTATTTTGTGATTATTTTGTACGCATTACAGTATCTCCAAATCCTGTGTGATTCATCAACTTGGAGGAAGGGTGTCCCTGGATGGAATGGGCGACACACGACGATAGTGTATACTTCTTGTACGATCACCCATGACGTGAAGGCTATTCCACCATGCTCAGGTACAAGAGAAGGAACTAAGTCTTGTCTCTTTGGGTGCTCCGGTCTCTTAGACTAAAAGAAGCTACTCTTTTTCTTATATAACAGTTTTCATGGATTTCAAGACTAAACAGTGGTCCATCTTAAAGGATTAACTTTCATCTCCGGTTGCAAATTTTTTATATCCTGCAAAAAGTATCATCTAAAACCGGTCTCTTCGAAGCATCTCCTAGACTGCCTGGGTCTAAGTTTAGAGTAAACCTAATATCATCTTCCCTTCTTGGGATCGACTTCTTTAGAATTTCTAGACACAAGGATCAGATCTAGCTGTTGCTAGATCATGAAGGATTAGTAACAACAACAGGGCATTACAGATTAATTTTCAGTCTTTTAATGGAAAATAAAAGTAACAAATCATTTAAAACATTGATTTGTGTTCAGTTATTGTAAATTTGAAACCAATAAACAAAAATATTTGCTAACTAGTACATTTTAAAACTTCCCTGAATGTTTTTGATACTAAAATCTCAATTTTGCTTAAGCATAAAATGTATTTTGCTTACGCCTTATTTATTTTAAAACTCTACATTTCATTTTGCAATAAATTATCCATTCAACTATGCAATAAGCCTTTCAATAAGAATCGATTTAATACCATCCTACAAAATAAAGTTTTTGCTTAAAAGCAAACTCAGTAAACGTGTGTAAATGGTTATTGTTGCATCACTCGCAGAAAGAAATACTGAAGTTTTATGAATACATTTGCGATTTTTATTATCTAGTTAATTCTATTATATGATTATCCAACTGATATCAATGTAGAGTCATGTTATTAATGTATTAAAAATATGCCTTTAACTTTTGGTTCTCTAATAACTTTTTTGCTTTGACAGTAATGCACATAAAAAATGTCAAGATATTAAAAAGTGAGTATACCCTGTACGTGAAAACGACTTGCATTGTCCCTGGTGGTAAAATTTGGAAGCTCATTAAGGAGAAAGATATTTATAAAAGCCAATCAAAAAGTAGTAAAGCCGCAGATATTACTATCAAAAGATACTTGTGTATATGTATGGAAATCAAGGAACATGCATAATTTCTATTGTATGCTAATAAGTTATAAGTAATAATGTTACGCTTGGTAATATCTTAAAAAGTATTAACTGCTTTTAAAAATAATTAGAAAGGAACTTTATATTAATTATTATTTCAATAATTCTAAATATAGAAAGTGTCTTTTACCTGGAAATTCCTTTGTTTCTGGTGAAACCAGCTTTTTAGCCTTCAAGACTACCAAAGTCAATCTTCCTGCTGATGGAAGATAACTTAAAGACAAGAGAATTTCTGGCCGATCTTGTTGTACCTTCAATTAAAGGAATCAGTTGAGAAATAAGTTTATAACATAATAGTGATTGTAATATGGGTAAAAAAGTATAGTGTGCAAAATAAAAAAAAAAAAAAAATTAAATACTTCACATAAGATAACCCTTTTATTTATTGCTCCACATCTGTACCTTTAATTCTTGTTTATATTTTTCACTTTAAATTTAAACATGTTGATTTAAGCAGATATTTTATTTTGAAAATCCTAATTTACAGATTTACTGTGAGCGATGATTACTTAGATAATCTGAATATAATAACTAATCGGTTGCGAAAATCATCATGTTGTAAATTATGTACAAAATCTTCACAAACAGAAAATATTCGCGAAACTAATTATTCTAAATTAAATAAGTTGTATATTTTGTATTATATTTCGTTATGTGATGAAGCAAGCTTATTTTTTGGCATCTCTACTTTTTGATGTTCAATTTATAAACTGCGAAATACTAAAAATTAATTTTATTCAACAAATTTTAAAATAGAGTTATAAAAGACAAAAGCTTGAGAAACTAAATTTTGCCAGCTAATATGTTACCGCTATTTTAAATTTGATATTTTTGCCCAGTACTGACTCAGATAAATTTGTATCTTTGGAGAATAGCCTAAAATCGAGTACCATTGTAAAAGATATGAACAGCTATCTCATGTTGTCATTTGTGGAATTTTTTCATTGATAGTGCGCTGTAAGGGAGAAAGCCAAGAAACACACAAATACTCACACCGATAGATGTATAGGTAAAAAGCACACTCATAACACCCGCCACCTGAATTTGAATAATGTCTGGGATCTAATCCGGAATCGTCTCTTCTCTTATCTTATTGGTAAAGATGAGCTGAACTCAGATAAATTAGTTTAAGACAGGAAAAAATATTACGATTAATATAAATTTTACTTCTTAAATAAATTCACCAATTTAATAAGATATTGAGACAATAGATTGCGATATTTTTGCATTATTAATATTGAAAAACATTTATAATTAGTCATTTATTGGTTTATTATTATTAAAAATAATATATTAATTATTTTTTGATATTTAATTTATTAATTTATGAGTCAGAATGAAAAAAATAATTAATTATAGTCTTTTTCATTCTGAGTATGTGCTCAAAACATATCGAACTTCAAATTTTAAAAAAATGAACCTCTTATATTTAAAAAAAATTAATTAGTTTTATGGATCTCTAAATTAAAATTAATAACGTGCAAAATAATTTTGTTGAAATTAACTCAGCTTTTTACTTAATAAGTAAAACGTATTTCTATGAATCTCTTTTTTATATTTCACATCTTTAATTAAATGATTTGAAAAATATGTAAATTTTTACAAGGGTTTAAACTCTGCAGATTTATTTAATACTAAAAATGAAATTATTGTATTTCAATAACGTTTTATTTTAATAACTTCCACGAATTATTTTTATTCATTGTTTTTTTATTGCAATTCATTATATTTCCACACACACACACAGATTTAGTTTCTTATTAAATAAATTATCATTTTTATAAATTGATCCCATTATGACTTTTCCTATAATCCAGGTTCTTAAATTTTTATTTAAGTGATGTTTATTCACGATTGTTTTTGTTTGTAAGAACTATGGTTCTTTTTTAATATTACATGAAATTGCATCAAAACCCCTTTTTTGAGACAATTTAAATCGACACAGCATTTTCATAGACAGTTATTGAATTTAAATTTAATTTTTTAAAATTAATATTGGATGGAGAAACTATAATGAAATTGTAGTTTTTCCATCCAGTGTCTTTCTAGTTAATTATTTTTAATTTTTAGAATTTATACTTTTAAATTCATTCATTAAATACATAGAGCTATATAGTACATACATGTGCAATCATACTTAAACATGCATGATTTCACATATGAATATGACTTTAGGTATACAATATATCCTAAGAAGTTTACGATGTGAAATATAAACACTTCTTACCCTCCCACTTTTTTGTATTTCGCTCCATACTTCAATTTCTGACGTGATGTCAACTTCACACATTTGTATTCGCACTTCTCCTGTGACATCATTCCGGGAAAATCTGTCGTAATCGAAGACTTGGAAAAGTAAGTACTTATCAGCAAGCTCATCATAGGTCACGGGAAACTTGAAGATTTCATTGAAGTAAGGGTCTGGACAGTTTCTTCTGATGTCTGTCCTTCTTTGTTTGGTGTCTACTTCAGGTATGAGGGAGACTTTAACGTAAGGGTCATTGAAACCATTTTCAGATAAGGTTCCGAGATCTAAGGCTAGAATAAAAAGATGGCATATTAGTGGTTAGAATATCACTGTGAATGCTATCAATGAATTTTTTTAAATAAACTTCATTTTTTCTTTTGTTTTAGATTGTTTTCTTCAGTATTTCATGACTGAAGTAACTTAAGCATTAAAATTAATAAGATTTGAACCATATGGAACTAGAGATCCTTAAATAACCTTATAAGTGATATGATATTCTGATTTTTTGCCATGTATACGCAACTAATTTTTGATCCACTTTTCACATAAATATAAAAGTAAACGAAATATTTTAGTAGAAAATTTTCATTGAGAACAATTTTGTTAAATATGACAAACTTAGTAAATGTAATACTAAGATAGAGATAACTTATAGAATGTATAGAAGTTGGTTTGCATAATCATTCAATTTTAAACTAAAATTATATACATTAAATAACAACATCAGTACTTTATATGATTGTTTTAGTACTTTTTAAGTTAGTCAATAAGAAAAAATAATGCATAAATATTAGAGATATTATCTGCATAGAGGATATTAATGAATAATATGCCAGTAAAGATGTCGCGATGTGAGCTGAACAACCAGCATTCTTGTTCTTGATTCTCCAGATCCTAATTTCGACTCCGATTAAAGGCTTTGATGGTTGTAACGACAACACTTTGCGTTAACATTTCTGAATTTTTCTCACCAACAAAATGGAGCCTTTAAATTTATTTTCTATTGTGAACTAAATAGAGTGAATCTGTTTAGACACCTCTATTCTTTCCTTCCTTTATCATTCGTCCAAAACACTTAGTCAATAAAATTTATTTTTGGTTTCATTTGTAGGTATTTGATAAACGAGTCCCTGAGTACATCGACAGCAAACAAGCAACCTAAGCCAATTGTCTATATAATATTCCGAAAGCGATTTTCTTATTAAACTGGTTAAAGAATTGTAAAATAAAAAGCTATATTTAACTGTAGAAAATTCACATTAAATTTGATCAAATACACTACTGGCCATTAAAATTGCTACACCAAGAAGAAATGCAGATAACAAAATGATATTTATTGGACAAATATATTTTACTAGAAAAAACAAGTGATTAAATTTTCAAAAAATTTGGCTGGCTACACCCTGAGAAATCAGTACCCAGAACAACCACCTCTGGCAGTAATAACAGCAGTTATACGCCTGGGCATTGAGTCAAACAGAGATTGGATTGCATGTACAGGTACATGCATGCAACTTCAACACGATGCCACATGCAACTTCAACACGATGCCACAGTTCATCAACCGTAGTGACTGGCGTTTGGTGACGAGCCAGTCGCTCGGCAACCATTGACCAGACGTTTTCTATTGGTGAAAGATCTGGAGAACGTGCTGGCCAGGGCAACAGCCGAACATGTTCCGTATCAAGAAAGGTCCGCACAATACCGGCAACATGCGGTCGGGCATTATCCTGCTGAAACGTAGGGTTTCGCAGGGCTCGAATAAAGGGTAGAGCCACGGGTCGTAACACACCAGAAATGTAACGTGCACTGTTCAAAGCACCGTCAATGCGAACAAGAGGTGACCAAGACGTGTATCCAATGGCATTCCATACCATCACGCCAGGTGATGGGCCGGTATGACGATGACGAATACACACTGCCAGTGTGCGTTCATCACGATGCCGTCAAACACGGATGCGACCATCATATTGCTGTACACAGAACCTGGATTCATCTGAAAAGATGACGTCTCGCCATTCGTGCTCCCAGGTTCGTCGTTGAAGGCACTCTTGTCTATGACGCAGCGTCAAGGGAAGCCGCAGCCATGGTCTCCAAGCTGAGACTCCATGCTGCTGCAAACGTCATCGAACTGTTCGTGCAGACACTTGTTGTCTTCTAAACGATTCCGTTTCTCGACTCACGGCTCGTGACGTGGTTGCACGATCCATTACGGCCATGCGGATAATATGCCTGTCTTCTTGGCTGCTAGTGATAGGTGGCCATTGAGATCCCGCATGGCGTTCCGTATTACCATCCTGAACATATCGATTCCATTTTCTGCTAACAGTCATTGGATCTCGACCGACGCGAGCAGCAATACTGCGATAAGATAAACCGCAATCCCGGTACGCTACAATTCGACCTTTATCAAAGTCGGAAACATGCTAGTTCGCATTTCTCCTTCTTACACGAGGCATCGCAACAACTTTTCACCAGGCAACAACGTTCAAATGCAATTCTTGTATGAGGAACCGGCTGAACAATTTCCTCATTTAAACACAATGTAGGTGTCGCTACTGGTGCCTGCTTTGTCTGAATGCGCTGAAAAGCTAATCATTTGCATATCACAGCACCTTCTTCCTTTCGTATAAATATCACGTCTGTTGCATGTCGCCTTCTTGGTGTAGCAATTTTAATGGCCAGTAGTGTGGTTATTAAATTAATTGCCTTTTATAAGAATCTCGCACTATCCTAAGAGTGAATTTATCAATATACAGAAAATCAACATCGCTTTTCTGATCATTATGCTAATGAATTTTGAGATCAGTTGATCTGCGAAGTTTGACAAGCAAGGAAGTATACTGTCTTGGTAAATCACAAGTAAAGAGAACGATTTGATACTCAGATAAGAAAGTAATATGTATATATATTATCAGGCAGTCATCATTGTATATATGTATGTTATCCTAAAAGATAAAATCAAAAAGTAAAAAAGTGGAAGCTTGCTATTCTTCATGGGGAATTAAAATTAACTTTCAATATTATCAAAAAAGGACTCTGATGTTTAACATTATGGGACTTTTCTGAACTTAGCTCAAAATGGGCCTTACCAGCTTGAATAAAGAAAATAAGGGCTGATGATTGGTGGAAAATTCAAAAAGTTGATCAAGGGCGCAAGAATTCCTTTCGAGATGATTATCAAAAAAGTAGGTAAATAGATGTTCTAGTTTAAAGGAGAAGTCATCAACGATTAATTTCTTTCTTGAGATTATGTCAAAAGGATATTCTTATTTCAGGTGGTAGTCCATCTAAGTGCAAAAGTAGACAGATGCCAAAAAAGAGGTCAGGAGACAGATGCTCAGGTGGTGGAATTGTTGACCGACATCTCCATTGGAACAATCAGCTGAGAAAGCCAAATAACAGTGATTAAAATAGGAAGGGAAAGGGCCTTCCTGCTTTAGATTCTTATTAAGAAAGAGGATTTTATTCCTACTCTAACTGAAGAGAGATCTCTTCACTGCAGGTATTAATTCATGAATTAGTCTACCAGTAGTGTCATTTTACCAATACTTTTATCACTTTTCATGTTAAACATTCACAACTGTTATTTAATGTAGCTATGGTGAAGAGAAAAGTTGGTCGGTTGTATGGAAGGCGAAACGTTTTCTTTTGATGCTCTATCCGCTGTCTCGTTACTTTTTTTTTTCTATAGTTATGAAACTTAATACATTTGGTAATAATATTGTTGACTGATTTTAGATCTTTTTGGATGAAGTGATTCATAAAAGATGTAGCTTTAGCATTTTTGAGAGCCATCCTGCTTGCCTGGATATCCGACCAAATGTGGGCCGCATGTACTTGGTATTTTGCTGTCTTGACTTCTTTCTTTAAAAATTAAAAATTGAGTTTTCTTTGTGGTGTTTATCTTGAGAAACAAAGATTTGTCCATCTTTGTTGTGAGCGTCTATGCAATTCCTACTTTAACATCGAATTTAGAGCTATGTGTGAAAATATTCAAATGATCCGATAAGAAAGAAGAAAAGTTATTTGTACTATTAATATGGATGAGGGATTTAAGAATAAAGTAGTCAGGGTGGTGAGAATGCACTTTTAGGGAACTCTCTAAGTCCCATGAAAAACGAAGAATCTGATCGAGGCAAGGAATGTTTCTTCTAGTAAGATCTTCTATTAGAAGATGAAGAAATAGAAGGTATGTGATTATCTAGAAAGCAGAAGTTGGGATAGCTTTAAAGCTAAAGAGAAACTTGATACTTTGGAATTATAAAGAAACTATAAATTAAACTTTATACTTTTGAATTATAAAGAAAAGTTTTCTTTGAAGAAAAGACAGCTTAATATCAGACTTGGAAGAAAGGAGTGAACATTAGATCATGGATTCGTTGCAGAACTTTCTTTCTATGACAGATTGTAAAAGGTAATAGAAAGATACTAGAAGATTATTCCCTGTAATTCTACAAAGTTTTTCATTAATCAAGGGAGCATAATTGCCTTGGGTGGGGAGAAAGAATTAGCTTGTTGTCATAGACATCTGGGAGTATGCTATTGACCAACTTCAATCTCATATTATCTATGACATCATAGCTTTGTGTTTTACAATTGCTGAGAAACTTGATCACTCTGGAAATTTCCTTCTACCGCTCTCATATCCATTTTAGTTTGAAAATTACACCCTCGTATACTGTACACATTATGCTCAATTAGACCGAAAGATATCACTTAAGTGGATTCCGAACCATTACAATTATCCAAATCCAAAGTGGGATTCAAGCCCATGAACTGTTAAATCGCGAAGGCAAGAACTCTAACTATTCGGTTAATAGCTTGGCAAAAAAAAGTTAGGAAACATATGATACGTGGTAACCTTTACTGTGATTGGAAAAAATACTTTGAGTAAATGTGTTGAAAATACTTTACAATTACGCTTGTCTCTGAAATGTTATAAGAAACTTGTCTTTAGCAATAGATAAAAAAATACTCTTTTTTACTGGTTAGCTGGATCATGAATTGTTACAATATTTGCACCACACATTTTAAGGTTTAGTTTTGAAAAATTTAAGATTCACATAATTCAGTAATAGTATAATAATAGGCTATTGCAATACAACTTCTAAGTTTCAGAGATATATTATGAACTTCCATAAAAAGTATATGTTTTTGCTTTAGATTGGTTGATATACTTTTTAACAACTTACCTTATAAGAATATTTACAAACTTCATTAATAACATAGACTAGAATTACAAATGGCAGCTTTTATTTGATTATTCATGATAAGCGTGTTTTATTTTTCAGTAATTTATAGAAAACATTGACACTGCATT
Organism: Latrodectus geometricus; assembly: GCA_026290005.1. Classification (NCBI taxonomy): domain Eukaryota; kingdom Metazoa; phylum Arthropoda; class Arachnida; order Araneae; family Theridiidae; genus Latrodectus; species Latrodectus geometricus. The sequence continues at coordinate 41,074 of JAPDSC010077139.1, read as the reverse complement.
GAACGATAATTCGACTAAGAGTTTACAAATATATTTTTAATTAAGAAAACTTAAAATAAATAATTTTCTCTCATATTATTTAAAAACAGCTTATTATTAATCAAAAAAAAAAATAAATCATATTTATGAGAAAGAAATGCACAGCTTAAATTTAAAAAAAAAGTGTTAAAATCTATTTTACTTTATACTAATTAAGGATTAACTACATACAAAATGGCAATTTAAAAAAATAATTTTCTTAAAATGTGAATTTATTTATATACTATCAATTAATTAATTTTAATTAAAAAGGATAATCATTGAACTATAATATTTTTATGTAAATTATAGACATTTTCTTAGTTCTTAATAAATTAAAGTATCTGGAAGTTTCATTAAGTACATGAGAATTATTTTTAGTCTCAAACACACACTCATATCGCAAAAACACACTCCCATATTATTTATTTGTAAAAAGAAAATCAATAATTAATTTTGATAATGTGAAAATATATATGTTTCAATTACCTTCTATGACATGTACCACTAAATCTGACCTATCAAAATCGTATTTAAGGCGGAAGTGCAAACGGCCGTATTTTGTTCCATCTTGACTGTCTGTGGATTGATGAAAGAACACCATGTCCTTTTTCTTATATAGATCTGGCTGTATAGAACCTAAATATTAAAGTAGAAACATTGAGTGTAAAATGGATATCTGAATTAAATAACATAGCAATTTTGCAATTGACTAATCATAGAAATTTTTATGATAATTTTAGCATTAAAGCAGATTTACAAAAGTCTCATTAATAAAATATTAAATATTTTGAAAATATCTTATATTCTCATATAAAAATCTGAATTTTAAACAACTCAATCAAATCTTTCAAATCCCATAAATTTCTTAATTTATCTTATATATTAATTTATTTTATTATAATACATTATTCATTTATTAAATATTTATGTTTAAGATAATTTAATTTAAATTTTTTTAAACATTTATCTAGTTACATTTAGTTTTCAAATGTTTTGTAAAATTTAAAAACTGTTGCATTCAAATATCTCTTGTCTCTGTTGTGAATTATGAATCATTATACATTCATTCAAAATTTTTTTATAAGAATTAAGGAATAATTTAATATATGCATTTGTGATTAAAAGGAATATTCGTCCTTAGAAATGAATTAGAATTTTGAATAGTACTAATCAAAAAAAAAATTACTTGCTATGCATACGTCTCATAAATATAATTTTCTAAGATCGTGCATTGTAAAACTAAGTGATTTTTAAAGAAGATGTATGATATTTTTTATTTCAAGTTGAAAATAAATTATTTGTATAATATGTGCGTATTTTGAATTTTAGAATTACTGTTTCAAAATATAACATTAATAATGTAATTTCACTCACTGAAGAGTGGTTAAATTTATATGATAATTTTATGACAGTTTAATTTGTGTGATTTCAAATTTCATGTTTAACTAGATTTCAAATCCTTCTTTAAATTGAAAGATGAGTACTAACAGAGAAATAAAATTAAAAATAGGAAACGAAATGCTATTTAAATTCGGAATTTTCAGCGTGATTATTCTCTATCATGTGATTCCTTTAATCACATGTCTATAGTTATTAGAAAATATTTTCTCAAAACAAATATAGCAGTTCTATTTAAATATAATATGTGTTACATCTTATTTACCCTGAATGTACTGATGTGAATTATTGAGAAATATAAAATGTTGAGATTACAAACGATGCTCTTATGCAAAAGATTAGCAATATTTTCTTATTTTAGTCATTATCTGACAAATTTATATGTTATGTAGTACATAATTTTGCATTACAATTATTTTAAATAAAAACATGCAATTTTTGTATGGCCGATTGTGCTTATTTATTATAATAAATAGATGCTTAAGCATATTTTTTAATTTACTAAGCGCAGTTTGAGACTTCAAATAAATAATTAAATAAGGAATTAATAATGCTATTGATTTCTGTTTTTTTTCCTATAAAATACCGACTCATTGCCTTTGAAAAAATTCAGATACTTTGACAAAAATTAGATTTACGATATGTAAACTATTTTTAAGCACATAAATTAAGCAATTTAAAACGCATAAATTATCGGGTTTTTTAACCCCCAAAAAGAAGTAAATAAGATATTTATAAAAAAATTCAAAACAAATTTTAAGCGAAAATATACATATTTAAAAATATTACAAAAACCTCACTAGATAGCGAAGAACATTATAACTAAAAAACTGAGGTAATAGTTATATTAGTGAAAAGAATATTAAAAAATTCTACCAAAAATATAAGATACTAAATTACTCGAAAAAATTTAGGAAGAAGAAAAATGGTGAGATTCAATTTGTAATATTCCTGATTCTCTTAAATTCATCGCAGTTTTAGTGTTACAGTTTGAAATCGGATATGATTACATTACTAAACATCTGATTCACCTTAATTAACATTTTTAAATGTGAATATAGATTATTTCCTAAAAAATTCTTTTTATTATTATAGGAAGAAAACATATTCAGTCGATATTGGCTTTCTAGAGAGTTGATGAGCTAACATACAATGGCTAGATTTCTTTTAAGTTCAATTTTGTCAAAAATTTTCCCATTTTTCTAATTTTAATCGTTAAGTATTATTTTAACATTTTTTAAATTCAATTTGATATTTGTTTTTATAATCTACTTTCATGGATCTTTGAATCTTGGGGGACAAGTGATGTATAATCAAAAACTTTTGCAATAAAAATAGTTTACGTTCAGTGTGGACAAATAATGCACTACCATTATATTATTTAATATATTGAAATGTTTGTTGTAAAAAGCTACTTAACCATTATGTATTGCTTATTTTTAGACTGGGTTTTAGACTCGGCTAATTTTTATTTTTAGACTGGATTTCAGTTACAATAATAGTTGTTGATATCCTTTTTCATTCTCGTATCATATTTTTATGATATTCTTCATAAATAAAATACCTTCGTATATCTCATACTTGTACTATTTCATATTTTACTAGTAGTTAAAATATTAAATTTTTAAAAACATTTTATGACACAGTTAAGGAATTATCTGTTAGAAAAAGCTTTTTAAAAATTGCAAAATTATTGAGAAGAAGCAAAGGCTTGTTTCCAAATGATTCAAATGAGCGTTGTTATTATCATTTTCACAAATTAATTGGAACACAGACACTCCAATGTTTTGTCTTTTATAAATAATGCGACTAATGGAGATAAAGAAAAGTAGGGCCACATTTTTTATAATGTTCGTACAATTAATGTTAACTTAAACTTGCCATGGAAGTCTACGTTGAAAATGGATTTACATTTATTACATTCAGAATATAATTACATTTTGTTTAATCTTTAACGTTGTATTTCTATAACGAATGGTATAAGAGCGAGCGGCAGGAAGGTAGATGATTACATTTCTTCTAGTATTCTTTATACATCACATTAAAAGAAGTAGTCTATAGCTTTATATAAATCATATTATATTATATTAGAAATAAATATATTAATCCAAAGAATTTCTGTTAGATCTATATATGGACTTAAGTATTTATGTCACTAATTTTAATATTTAATGAGTATTTTTTGAAAGTCTAAAATCATTTGCAGAATAAATGACTAATTTTATTTTTAATAAACAGCTGTTTGAAATGGAGCAATCTCGGTTGTTAAATATTGAGCAACAGCAAATGAGAATTGAAAGCATCCAATTTTTTAGTTGCAACTAACGAAAACTTCCTATTGGGTCTTTTGGTAACTATGGTTACAGTCAAGTGTTCGCAGCTGACGTTAAACAGACATTTATCAACCTTTACAGTTAACTTTTTTTTACTTTAGTCTAAAGATTTATCTTAAGTTTTAATTAAACTTCCTGAGAAAGTTATTCGAAAATTATCGAAGCTTCAAAAATCTATTCGGCCACTAAAGGCTGATAAATGAAAGATCTTAATAGCATTTAAGTAATTTGCGCAGAACTTGATTTAATTCCATAATAAGAAATTAAAATATGTAATTTAATATTTATCATTATTTTTTGTTCTCTCTTTATCTTTTAAAACATAATTTTTTGCTCAAAAATAAAAAAAATATTAATTTAATTTCGAATACTAAAAATTCTCAGTCAGAACTCTCAAATTGAGAGAAATTTAATGAAAAGTAGTTGAGTTTAATGAAAGATCCTTGAGGCCAAATATAAAATATAGAGTGTTTTAACAAAGATATATATAAAATGTTGAAAAACATTACACATCTTCATTTTGTTGACCTTAATATTAAAATATTCCTCAACTTAATCATTGTCAATGATAACCTTAATTAAAAGTATGTTGAGGATTTATAAAAAGTCATTAAGATGGGAACTTTATACAAAGGAAATATTATAATTCATAAATTTTCTAAACAAATTGATTTTAATTGTAAACTTGACGCTTTAAACTTCTATTACTATATTCCAGTTTTATATTTGAAATCCATCTTATTGAATAGACATTAAATTGTGCTGTATTGCAAAAATTTAAGAGAATTTTTTGACTATGGTTATATTTATATTTCCCAGCATTTTTCATATCCAGGGTTCCTTCCATACATAATTAATTTTAATGAAGGAACTTCACATAATAATAATAAACGTAAATATATTTATATGTTATGAAACAATCTGTGAAATGTTATTGTATTGTTTTTTATTTAATATGGCAAAATTTGTTAAATTATATTAAAAATATATATAAATAAAATATATATAAGTTATAGTTCAATGAAAATAGATCATAAATATTATTTGTATGCTATTACAAAAACACGATAATTTTCAGTTAAAAATATAGTTTAAACTGACGAAAATACAATTATAATTACGAGAGAGTTATTACTATTATTAGAGTTATTTTAGTGTAAGCAACAGTACTCTCCCTCATAACATGGGATAAGAATAAGAAATTGCATATACACATTTTTCCATATGATTATTTGTATATGCAACTTCTTGGATTGTACCGATTAGCTAGCAAGTTGAAATATTATATCATGGCTTACATTAATTTTAAAAAATGTAAAGAATTTTTTAATTAAATTATATGTTTTTTTATTTTATATGTAAATAATAATTTTACACACAAGAAGATACATAGTTGGCTTTTAAAATTGATGTGTTACATATGGAAAGTGTCATATGAACGCCAGATGTTCAGGGCAAATAAAACATACTGTCACTGGCAAATGATTATCTTCTCTTATTGTATTCAGAAGTCGTTAATGGTAGGCAAAGTGAGAATATAAAAAGTAATTTTTCTGCTGTTTCTAGTATGGTTACACTGATATTTTATAATTAATAGTTTTATGAAATATTAATGACTTACTTTTAACTGAAACCTATATGCCCTTATAATGTAAATACATTACACTTTGTTACTAGCTTTTCGTTTTTTGCAAATGCTTATGTGGCTAGTATTTTTAAATAAGAGAAAGAAAAACATATTTTATTTAATATATATCTTTCCTTACAATACATAATTTTGAATTTTCTTTAATAATTTTTTGATACATTTTTTATGTTTTAATATTTAAACAATTAAAATCTTTATTAACTTGAAATAGCCTATAACTAAGAATTATATCAGTACATAATAAAATAAAATTAAAATGGTTGCAAGCTTTTCATTTTGAGTTTTTCTTCTAAGTTTCATTTTACTTTTTTCATTGAAGAGTTACTATATTCATAAATAAAGTTAATAAATTGTATTATCTTTAAGCTCAAAAGAGAACGATGGATAATTTTATATATACAATGCTTACAATTATTGGTAACTTTGGAATTATTCTTGTCAAAAATATTTCTTCCATAACAATAAAATTATTATTTGTTGAAGCTAAAATGTGAGTTTTCAAAATAATACATAAATTCTTATTAAAATTTCTTATTTTACGACGAACGAAAATGTATAAAATCGCATGTAGCAAGTAATATTCAAAATTTACTAATCCTAGTACTAAAACAAACCAAATATATTTGGTGTCTCCCAGCAACATGTAATAAAAATAAATTTATCATTTCTAGCAATTATTCATAAACGAAGGAAGGATCTTTCCAACATACTGTATGAATATATTAAAGATATCAACTGAGAATAATATATGAATAAAAGTTCAGTCTTTTGAACCTGCTTTTTGAAAAGTGTAAGCCTGTACTTAATTAACAAAGTAATAAACATCGTTGATACAAGACATTTACGACAATTGTTGCAATGAAAATGAATAAAATATATTGATTGAAATACTTTTAGAAAAATAAAACACCTTGTGTCTTCTGTTTGGCATTTAAAGCTCTTTTAATAAATCTCCAAATGAATTGAAGGCAAGTATAGAATCAGTAATCTTATACTAAGTAAAATTAACCTAGTTTAATAATTATATAATCCTTTTAATTAAAAATATTCCAAAACTTTGCAATCTATGAAGTTATGTAAAATGTTTTTCATAAATGAAATGTTTCTTGTTATTAGTAAAAAAAGTTTTAGACTTAAGCATTCCTTTACTTAAGATTTAGAATTATCAAATAATTAAATTAACTTCCCTCTGAATATGTGATAGTTATATTCATCCTAATTTATGTTATGTGATGTTTTCTAGATATTCTTTTCCATAAAATAAACTATTATGTGTGTTAATATAATTTAGTTTGGTTTTAGCTAATACAAGGAATATTAAACAATAAAATAAGGAACATTTGAGCATTAAGTGTAGATGCGATTTTCACTAAAATTGAGAATTTTCTTCAAAATTACAAAACGAAAATAATAGAAAAATTTACAGAAATGATTGAGTGAAAAAGAATAAGTGCTTGATTGCCACAATTAGAACACAAAATGAAATACTCTGATTACATGCATTCTATTCTCAAAAAAACAGCAAAGAATAGCAAAAATTAGCAGCAATTACCAAATTGTTTAAAAACAATGTTATATGGAAAAAATGAAAAAAAATCAACTTTTTCACATTGCTAAGTAATGAGGAATGACTATAATTGCAAACGATATCACAAAAACATCGAGCCAAGAGCACTCATGTTGAAATATTTGGCGTAGGACGAACACAGACTGTTAAAAGGTTTTAGTATATTTTGTGATTGAAGTTTCTATCGCTTTAATTTTCAAAATATTTATATCTATAAAAAAAAAGAAAAAAAAGAACTGTATGAATAAATTTTTTTTAAAATATTTAATAATAGAATACATTTCCTGAGTTTATATTTATTGAAGCATTAAGAAATTAAAATGATTAATTGGTTACTGTGACAACGCATCATTAAGATAAAGTTATAACTCCCACAAAATAACCAATCATTTTTATTTAAAAAAAAACAAGACAATTATACTGCCAAATCTAGAAATAGCAATTTATGTTAACTACTACATAATGTCTTAAAAAATTGTAATTCAATATGTTCATATACTAATTAAAACAGATGACTTAAATTTTCCTTAAAAATATATATCAATATTTTTTACATATAAAAGACAAATTCTTAAAACACATAACCATGTGATTCATTGATGTTAACTATATATGTTATATATTTTATATAAAAACTTTTTAAATATATTATATATATAAATATTTCTTAAAAAATTTTCGTTTTTTTTTTAATGTAAAATTATTTTTGCTTGATGGAAATTTTGCAAAAAATTTAAATCCAAAATATTGTTTAATGATTTAATATGTAGTAATTTTCGTTAATCTGCGCTTTAGGTCCCCTACTCTGCCAACTTGGCGATAAATGCACCAAGCGTGGTAAACCAGACGTTTTTATACCTAATGAACTCTTTATGGCAACCTCCGGAGGAAATAATTTGCGCTTTTTCGCGCATGCTCATTAATTAGTTTCAGTTTGAAAAATCGATCACTTTCATTGGTTGTTAATTAGTTTAAAACTGTTAAAAATCATATTCCATTATTGCCATGGCAACAGTGTTTTTGAAAACCCGCCAAGTACGGGACCCACAGCACACTTGAGCCAAGTTGGCAGAGTGGGGGACCTAAAGCGCATTTTCACCGTAATTTTTTTTTATTACAAGTGAAAGAATATAAATATTTATTTAGGCGTTTTATTGATTAAAATCTCGTAATTATCAGCTGAGGTTTATAACTTCAGGTATGAGGACATAGTCACACACAAGAAGTATTGGTTGGCCCGTGAATTAATGAAGTAAGTGATAATGTTTTGTATTTGTAAAATAAATTAAATAAACTATCAGCATGAGAAAATAATTAAATAAGCCTTTGTGTTACGAATTAGCTTCCACGAATTTAAGAAAAATTTATTTTAATAAAATTTTGCTGAATGCTTTTGTTG